>JARYGA010060568.1:152684-261960 GCA_030545235.1 Helianthus tuberosus
GTTTGACACGTGGTCAGTCTTTAGCCTTCAGATCATAATAACCGCTGCCACATCAGCGATCATTTTTTTCCTAAATAAAACCCTGCCCTAAACCCCAAACAGGGTTTTAGACTGTCGAATTGAATTCCAAAATTCTCTTCTCATAGCAGTTTCCAACCCTTCTTCTCAAAATCTCCAAAATCCTTCTTCGTTCTTCTCCGCAACAAATGACAAAATCAAAGTCAAAGTCAAAATCAAAATCAAAACCTAAATCACCACCACCTTCAAATGAAGTCGCTCAAACGGTCGAAGAATCCAATGAGATACCATACAAACAATCTCACAACTATTTGGGTTTACTCACAAAACCCACAAACAATCATACCTTCGATTCCATTCTCGACACCATATCTACATCAAAGTACAAAACTTTGTTGACAGTAGACGCCCCCATATATCTGCAAACCCAGAGAGAGTTCTGGAAAAATGCTACGCTTGAAAAACAAGATGATAAAGTAGTAGCCATTAACTCCTCGATACAGGGTACTGCGATTCAAATCACTCCGCAATCATTATCAGAAATCTTCAAACTCGATGATCAGAAAGGTAAAGCTTCTTTTGACAAAAACGAGTTAAAAGCTGATTTTCTGAAAAGGGGCTATGCAGAACAGTCAAAGGTAGATACCCTACAAAAGGGTTATTTTCCATCTGCACCCAGATTTTTATTTCACACACTTCTGATGTGTGCTTCGAATAAAACAACATCTTTTAACGAAATACCATTAAAAATTCAATGCCTGGGTTACGCTATTTTGAATAATAAAGACTACAACTACTCCCAGGAGATTTTCAATGACACGGTGAAAAACGTTGAAAGTAAAGCATTTTTGTTGTTTCCAAGATTTTTGAGTTATTATTTTATACAAAAAATTGATAAGAAAAATGAAAATTTGCTTAAACAAGGTGTCTATTTTCAAATAAAAAGCTTGACACCTGATACATTCACTAGAATGTTGGCACCAATAAAAACAAAAGCAGGGGTACCTGAGCAGATTTTAGTGTTACAACTGCTCCTCAGGTATCAGCTGCTGAGCCCACTGCTCCAGGTGATCAAAGCAACACAACCACTGCTTTGAAACCCACACCTGATATCACCAAAAAGACCAAAAGAAAAACATCCAGAAAACCTACCAAACCCAAAACAAAGGCAACTCTGGAAGATGAGATCCCAGAGGAAATGCCTGTGACAACACAAAAGTCACCACAAACCACTGCTGCTACTTCCTCACAGCAGTTGGAAGAAAGATCTCAACCCATGCCTGAAACTCCTCCTGCATCCTCACAAAAGGATCAGGTTGTAATCACAGGGACACCAAATTATGAAGCTCTAGATCCACTTGGCTCTATCTTCCACAGTCCTGATCCCAAGGACATGTCTCTTTCAACACCTATACCCTCACCAATCATAATGCCACAATCCATGCTACCCTTGTTGCATGCAGCTGCTATAGCTCAGACACAAACCAGTTCCTCTCTATCACCTATCATTGAGAGTATACCCCCACAAGAGACTGGGTCTGATGCTACTACTTCTGCTATCCCAGCAACAATTGAGGAGGTTACACCCCCTGAGTTACAAGTAACTCTTGGTGGTAGTTCAAGTGGAGCAGCAACTACAACTGGTGGATCAACAGATCTTCAGTTGGACAGTTGTTTCATAAGTAAGACTCCCTTGAAGGTAATTTCTTCCATGGCAACTTCGGTAATCCTCAGTGAGTTGGATCTAACCACTGGTACCATCAAAGGTTTATCGAGTGCTGAAGAAAGAAGTCCCCAGTACCAAGAACAAGGGGCATCAATGGGTGATTTTTGGGACTCTGTTCCTAAGTCACACATTGATATAACCACTGCTGGTGGGGATTCAGATGATCCTACTAAAGTAGGTGATGATTCAAAATATCGGGAATTGACGAACAGAGTTGACAAACTTGAAGATTCAGTTGCTGAAATAAAGGGGATGGTGCAAGAGATTTTAAAAGCTCAAAAAGCACAGTCTACTGCTGCCCCATCACAAACATCTGTTCCTACTCAAGCATCTGCTCAATATGCAGTTGCTGCAAATGAGCTCTTGAATATCTTTCAACCCATGCTTGAAAAACAGCAACAAATGGCTGATCAAAGGCATGCTACTCATGTACAAATGCTGACCAACATGATGGAATCAAGGTTCAAAGATACTCAAGCAGATATCAAGGCTTTAAAGGCTAGCATTCAAAGTGTCTCTGGCAAAGTTCTTTCTTCCCTATCCTTTCTTGATAACCCTCCTTCAGATAATGCCAAAAAGGGGGAGAATATCAAGCTGTTGAGACAAATGAATAAGATGGGAATAGAACATGGCCTTTATATTGAGCCTGAAAAAGAAAAAGAAAAAGAAAAAGAAAAGCAGGTATCAAAACCTGTTAGTCAAACAGCTGATACAGCAGCAGTTACAAAAACTGCTGTCAGTAGCCAAACAGCTGTCATGTCATCAACACACACATCTTCAACACACACCACTCTACCACACACCACTGCAACTACTGCTCTACCACCATCATCTACAATCACACCATCACCACTGCCTCCTGTCATAAAACAGAAGACAACAGATGTTACAACATCTGTTGTAATGACAGCAGCGGTTGAAGCACCAGTTGTTTCAACAGTTGTTTGTCAGACACTCCCCATCATTCAAACCACTGATTCACCCAAAACATCATCTGCCCCTTCTTCATTAAAAAGGAGAAGGAATCTCATATCAGATGATGATTCACCACCACCATCACCACCATCAAAAACTACCTCACCACTTCCATCCCCTTCTCAAAAGCAGAAGACAACTACTGACATATCAGTAGTTGTAATGACAACAGATGTTGAGACACCAGTTGTCTCAACAACTGTTAGTCAATCATCCACCACTGCTCTCACCTTTTCTACATCACAACCAAAGCTCTTCAACAGAAAAAGAAAGCCAATCTCTGCCGATGAGGGTATACATGATCCTAATGCTGCACAACATCCACTGGAACTTGAAGCTATAAAAAATGTGATGAGGCAATTCTATACAGAAGAAGATCCTTCAAAAAGAAGATTCTCCTCACTCATAGGCTACATGCCACCAGATGATATGGATGATTACCTCAAAGTCAAGGCAAGGCAAGCTAAACTAAGAGCTAAAGTTGAGAGTGAACGTGAACGTTTAAGCGAAGATGGCATTGCTAAAAGACTGGAGTTCTACTTCACAAAAGTAAAGCAGATAGAAGAGTTTGCACAAGACCTAAACAAAGAAAAGGTTGATCAAAGGAAAAATTTAAGAAAACAATATCTAGCCTACATCATGAAAGAGAAATTCTATCCTGCTGAAGAACAACAATTCGAAGAATGGCCAATAATCGCTCTAAAGCATGAGGCATAAAGGATTGAGAAAATCAAGAATGATCCTACAAAGAAGAAGAATGCTCCAAACTGGAGCAAATACAAAAGGCTCATTGCTGACCTAACTGCTGAGTATAAGAGAAAGAAAAAGGAGCTGGTGGATGCAAAAATGGATACTGCTGAAGCCATATCAAAATGGTCAAAACAGCAGACTGATGAAGCCTATGAAAGGCTGAAGAAAAGAAAGATAACTGTATCAAGCACCTCAAAGAAGCATGAACAAAGAATGAAGCTTGAACAGCAGATAGAAAACCTCAAAACACTGTTCCGGTCTACTTTTGTGACAAATCAAGAAGAAAAAGAACAGTTGACCAGTGAAGAGGTGAAAGAAAAGGAGGTTGAGTACTTCACAGAATCCATCATGAAAATGGGTCTAAAAGAAGAAAACTCAGAAAAACTTCAAAACCTTTTTAAAAGGATGTTAACCAAACCTGCATCACCAAACACTTCAACAGACATGACAGACATTGAAAGGCAGGAGCTGATTGAAAGAGAAACTGCAGAAGATATAGCTGCAGCAAATGATGTCATAGAAATGGCTTTCAAAAGAATGTCTGAAAGTCTGCAAGTCTTCTCAAGGCCAATATCTCAAAGCTCATCATCAAATAAATCTCTCCCAAGAAATCCATTGGGTTTAAAAGTACTAAAGTGGCTCTCTGATCAAAAGACCCACGTATTGACTCTGGTCAGATCCAATGGAGAGGTGAAGTATATATCAAGGAAAGAAGCACTAGGCCTTAGTGTTCAAGATTTGCAGGATCTCCTTGAACTTACACTGTGCCGGGATGAAGATGATACAAGCTCCAAAGCATTTGAAGAAGAATTTAAAAGAAAAGCAAGGGAACTTTTGACGAGTAATAAAGATCAAGAATAATGACAGGTTTTTGGCATTATCTGTTCCAGGGGGAGATTGTTGGGATTGAACCCTACCAGAGGAAGAGATAATGTAAAGCCAAAACCTGGTCACAACAGTGGATCCACAATAAGCAGCGGTTTACATTAAGCTTCCCCCTTGAAAATGATTTATAACAACTGATGGTCTTGCATCCACTGACCGGATACAACTGCTGCTGTTCTGCATAACTACTGATGAAGCTTAGAAGACTGCTGGACACTAATCTGCTGATGACAAAGCTCTGCCCAATCAAGGACTGATCAACCTTGAGGAAAGCACTGATGTAAAGAGAGAGCAGTTGTTTAGTGAATTATCTGTTTTATGTATAGTCAGTGGTTAGGTATAGTAGTATTTGTAAAAGGACAGTAGATACAGGTTGTTAGGCTGTTAGACGTCGCTTTCATGAAAAGCAATTGTTTATCAAACTATCTTCTCCTATTGATTGTGTTTACAAAGTTTTTTATTCATTTCCGCTGCACTTAAAACTGTTCATATCTATTTGATTTGTTCAAATCTAACAAACAAACACAATCATGAAAGCCTCAGATCCTAACATTAAGCTTGTATGTTATGTGACTTAACACATTTTATTGTTTATCTACAACCTTTTGGTTTCACATATGTAGTTGCCACTTACAATTTATATTTATCTGACAGCTTGGTTACTGGTGATAGTTTGTTAGGTAGTTGTCAAAATACTTCAATATGGTATGGTTTTGTTTTATTCCAGTATCACACTATCACGGCATTTCAGTACTTTAATATGTATGGCTTCATCTTATTCCAGTATCACCGCATTACAGGTTACAGAAATGATTTTCAGCGATCGAGAAAATGAACAAAATCTGTACATTGTTTATACAGTTTCAATTGTATTTTTCTCTGATTTTATGAGTGATCTAGAATTCTGCCCATTTTCTAATGATCTGCGCATAAGGACAACCTATGCAAAGTCGAATCTACATGGCCGAACTGCATGCATACATTTTCACTTTTTACTGGGTGAAGTCATTATCATCATTCAATTTGTTTCATATTTGTGCAGGTGGGAAAAGAGCAAAAGGAAGGGGAGGTGGCAATCGAGGTGTGCGTGGGAATGGATTTTGGTTTGGGGATATGATACAGTTCAGAACGCAAACCTGCTTCATCAACGGGTGCTTTGGTATAGTTTGGATTGACCTAAAACACTTACTATTGTCAAAAGTTTTAGAACACATTATATAAATAATTACTACCTTAACTACCCCCAGTATGTTGTAATCCTGTAAGTTTTATGTGTATCTATTAATCTTAGCCCGCTAATTAATTGCAATAAACTTTCGAGAGTTTGTCTTAAGTTTAGCCTCAGACTAAGCCAGCCTTTAGAATCAAGATGTGCGAAAACATCTTGATGAGGCTTTCTTGATGTGATCGTGACCTCTAGGAATTTGCGTATATATCACTATTATCAATCACGATCCATCCATTTGGACACATAACCTTACACTAGGATCTTTTTAGGATAACGTAATGGCTTATGTGTACCTTACATTTGTACGTTTCTTAACCATGTTATCTAAAAAATGAGTTTCACATCACTTATCTATTATCTTCTATCTATTATCTATTTCTTAACTATGTAAACCTTTTGAGGTTTACATTGCTCATTTTAATGCTTATATTATAACCATGTCGCATTTGCACTTTGATCATGTACCTCTTTTTCTTTCGCGAAGATTTTATTTTTGTATGATTTTAACTATATATTAATCATAAATAGATTTTGATTAAAGTAATTTTATCGAGCCCGGGAAGCAATCCCGGGTAAAAACCTAGTATATTGTAATAAAAGTTAGGATAACAAAGATACCCAAACATACTTAAATGAACAAAGGTGGAAAAAAAAATCGATAGAACACATCGAAAGGAGCACGATACGAGATTGATTTATATATATGTATAAAATCCAAGTATGTGTTTTAATTATGTGATTTTACGTTATAGCATATGCAACATAAACATTTAAATTATTATATCGATATTTTAGATCGTTTTACTATAATTGATGTGTCACTTATATGCCTCAATTTTAAAAATAGATATGTAACGCCAATATCTAAATAATTGTTTGCTTAAAGAATTTAACCATTTGTATTTTGTTAACTTTTATACATTGCTTTGCCTTGGTTCGTGGATATCACACACCGTATGGCATTGATGGATTCAGCGGCGTCTAACTCGAGTGAGACACACACATGTGCCTTTGGTGGCTTACAAGGTGGCTGGATGTGATATTGTGATGGGTATGAGCGAATCATGGCGACGGTGTTAGGAGGGCGCTAGGTTAATGTTGAACCATCTTTAACCAACTTGCGGGTTGAGAGTTGTTCACTGTGTGGACTGTGGAATTTGATTAATCAATAAGATCAGATAAAACGTAGTTAACGCTAAGTTAGATTTTAAAAAATAGTACAAGATGGTTCATCTTTTCTGTTCAACCAAAGAGCACCACATTTGACCACTAATATAATATAATTTTTTTTGCAATTTGAACCAACTTCCTTTAATAGGAACCATAACTTTCTATTATAAGATAGTATTAGCTATTTTTAAGCATTACCAATCCTTAATGACATGGAAGTATAAAACCACAATCTCTTCTCCTTCCTCCCCTTCCACCTCTTTTAGAACAATGGCTCTTGCAAAACAAACCGCAACCCTAATCTTGATTTCGGCTTGCATCATTTTCGCAACATGCACGAATGCCAATCCCATTCTCACGCAGGCGAAGCCGACAGATAAATCTTCTAACCACGCTAAGCCTGCTCAGGCAGATAAACCTTCTAACAACGCTAAGCCTGCTCAGGCAGATAAACCGTCTAACCACGCTAAGCCTTCTCAGGCAGATAAACCGTCTAACAAGGTTAAGCCTTCTCAGGCAGATAAATCTTCTAACCAGGCTAAGCCTTCTCAGGCAGATAAATCTTCTAACCACGCTAAGCCTTCTCAACTCCCGGCGGCTCCTGGCAACAAGGGAACACCGCCGCCTAAGGGAAAGGCTGAGGTGGCTAACATGGTGGCAAAACAAATGCAAGGCGTTCAGAAAAAGATTGATGAATTCAATGCATCACTCAAGAAACGGTTAAACAACCCCAAGTCACCACCTAGGACCCGTGAGTGTGTTTCAGAGTGCGATGAAGTGTTTGGTGCCGCCAATGATGATATCAAGAAGACTCTTGATAGTCTTAAATGCCAAAATCTAGTGAAAGCAAATTTTGATGTTAGCGCGGTTTCCACCAATGTAGACACTTGTAACGACTGCTTTCTTGACATGGGTAAAGGTGGAGATGCCGAGGTAAAGAAATTTAATGATTGGGTACGGAAGATCACCGGAGAAGCCCTTGCGGCTCTCCAAAAAGCAGCTTAAATCGTTTTTATTAACATACAAAAAAGGGATTCTAGTGACATCTTGTCGTCGTCATCATCATCTTTCTCAATTAAGGTTCTTTTTCCCTATAGAATAGTAATGTAGTTTCACTTTTCACCCGTTCTAGTCATTGTAATTCTTTGTACATTTGAGTCGGTAAAAGATAGTTGGTTTTCGTCATCTTTCGGTCATTATGCGAACGTCTAATCCTCTTTACCCAAACGAGACAAAAGACATTCATTTAATGACTCAAAATGTACATAACGGAATAATATAATGATTGATGGGGGACAAAGGTGAAAATACGTAGGTATTTTATAAAAATTTAACACTGAAATTTAATGATCTACATTATTTAAAATCATTGGCCTAATGTTGGGACAAATGAACTCCTGCACATGAAGCTTCATAACACAAATTGTATTCTTAAGCACCATTTTATTTTACTAAGTCCAATATACATCTAAATTCATTAAAAGAACACAAAGAACTATAATAGAATGCAGTTATCGACCCATTGTACAAACAATGTTAGATACACATACCAGGATCATAAATGAAGCTTTTCTTCCATCATACGAAGTCCATTAGCTTCTGACGTTTATTTGTTTGGTGGAAGAACGGTTCCTTTGTAAATCTTCCAAGGACCACCGTAGAATTTTGGTCTCATAATTGGTACCGCCTCGCCAGGATGATCTTCCCAGTATTTTTCCTGTTTGTTGAAATATATATATAAGTTGGAAGAAGTCATAGGGTCCTTTATTACCATATTTTTGTTATTTCGAGTAAAATGCCATTTTCGTCCTTGAGGTTTGGCCAATTTTGCGACTTTCGTCCAAAGGTTTGTTTTTCCGCATCTCAATACAAAAGGTTTGAAATCTTGCCATATTTATCCGGCTCGTTAACTCCATCCATTTTTCTTCGTTAAGTCAGGGGTATTTCCGTCTTTTTTGTTAATTTAAAAGGCAATTCGGTCATTTTCAGGTGTATTCGGTCTTTTTACATAAAGTGAAAAGAGCGAATTGCCCTTTAAGTTAGCAAAAAGATAGAAATATACCTGACTTAACAGAGAAAAAATGGATGGAGTTAACGAGCCGGATGAAAATGACAAGTTTTCAAACCTTTTGGATCCAGGTGCAGAAAAACAAACCTTTGGATGAACGTCGCAAAACTGGCCAAACCTCTGGGATAAAAATGGCATTTTACTTTTTTTTGTTTTAATCATCCCACTTTGACTATGTTTTTGAGGCAATTAACAAATAGATGGAGTACAATCTAAGTTGCAATAATATGATTGAAAATCTTCGCATACGGCCCATTGGTTATCAGCAATGCAATTAATCGTTATGATGTTTTTAGAATTTGGTTACATCGTCATCATACTCAGTAAATCTCACCAATAGCAAAAGGTAGGGTCTGAGGAGGGTAAGATGTAGACAGCCTTACCTCTACCCCGTCGGAATAGAGAGGCTGCTTCCAGTGAGTCCCCCGGCTCGATGGTAGTTTTGCATCAAACCTTGGACATAACTATAAGGCACATAACACTCGGCAATTAAGACAAAGGCCAATTAGTGCATGTACTCCCTTGTCTTTCGGCTATCAACGCCACCACATGATGCATGATCAACCATCCCCCTCTTTTAGCATTATTTTCATGAAATTAGTAAAATAACGTTAAAATTAGTGCACTTTCACTTTTGCCCCCCAAGCACCCACACATATATACATTATATGCGCATACCACACATATATACATTTTAGAATTTGGTTACATGATACTAAATAATCAACAGAGTTGGTGGTTGGATAAATAAAAATAATCGCTTTTGATTGTGTTGAATGTTTAAAAATAGTAATTATTTATGTGACATAACTATACCCGACCCGGTAATATAGAAACTGATAATTGCAATTTGAAATTACAATCAACTTCAAAACGCACATCCAAACACCCCCTAAAGAGTACCTTGTAAAGTTGCTCGGTGATTGCAGCTCCAATGACTCCAGTATAGAAAGCCGATATATAGATTGTGACAAGAGGAGTAAACGATTTTGGGCGCTTAAATGGATCAACCATGGTCCAAAGGACTTCTTTTTCCCATTTAGTGTGCAAATAATCAGCATATTTTCTCCACAAATAGGTTGCCATTCCCAAACTTGAACAAGATTCCTGAATTTTAGCACTTGTTACAATCTAACCGAACCAAGACCTTAAGATGGTCATAGTTGAAAACTCAAAAGTTTAAAAATGAGAACCAATCAAGTGAATCTACAGAAATCATGGAAAAGAAGCAATTGAGAGAGCAATAAACAACCAGACAAAAAACATACCCAGTAAAATCCCACTCATAGCATAGCTATTGGTAAAGATACCCAATCCAATTCGAGACAATAATACAAGATTGTTACATGGAAAAAGGCAATTGAGCTAGTGTATATGTCAGGAACTACACAACTAAGACTGTGTAGTGGGTTAACTAAAAAGTGCAAAAGTTGTTGTCACGTAGGCAATGTCAGTAGTGGGGCTTTAACAAACTAAAACCTTCATAATGGTATAGTGGTTTAACTAAAAAAGTGGGTGATGTGGCTTGATGAGATTGGCTCAAAAAGAAAAGATTTTTCACTCTCTTCACATCATAAAGCGCTCAATCACGTTAAGCCCTTGGCGCCCTTTTTTGCTGATGGGGTGGTGGGCGTTAATCCACTACAAACAAGTGGTGAGCATAGATAAAAAGGCAATTGAACCGGTGTATACGTCAAGAACTACACAACTAATATACTTTCTAGTAAAAAATCGAGGCGTTTGGGGGGTCCTACGATGAATATTTTGTCTATTGTGTTAGTTGGGCATTTCAACAAACAAGTGGTGAGCATAGTAAAAAGGCAATTGAACCGGTGTATACGTCAAGAACTACACAACTAATATACTTTCTAGTAAAAAAAACAAAGGCGTTTGAGGGGTCCAAATATGAATATTCTGTCATTTGCGTTAGTTGGGCATTTCTACAAACAAGTGGAGAACATAGTAAAAAGGCAATTGAGCTGGTGTATCTGTCAGGAACTACACAACTAATATACTTTCTAGTAAAAAACCAATGCGTTTGAGGGGTCCTAATATGAATATTTTGTCAGTTGGGCATTTCTACAAACAAGTGGTGAGCATAGAAAAAAACAGGCATTGATCAGCATCACAGATAAGTAAAAGGGAAACTGTAAAGAATGATTTTTAACCACCAACATTGTACAAAAAGAAACTAAATCCTTAACGAATTTCAGAAAGCAAGATATGTTTAAATTAAATAAATGATTAAAAGGGAAGAAGACACACCGCCGGAAAGATTGATAAACCGGCGACTCCGATCGCCCTTTCTGCAATTTGTGTAATTGTTTACGACCACCAACTTATAGGGTATATTTCTGTTATAATTATTTTTTTTGAACTGCTGATTCATCAATCCACTAAACCTACTCTTTTGCATGGGTGAACTGACAGAAGTGTCCGGTATGTAGTTTTCGTATAGAATTGTTTAGGTATATACGTTTTCCACCCTCCGAGTTTATAATTTTTTAGGTATAATTTTAGGTCCGGTGACTTCCGACCCCCGAACAGAAATCTCAAGCTTCACCACTGCTCTTTTGCCCACCAGCGGAACACCTTAATGGACACACGCCTTGATACCATTGAGTTACAAGCTGAAACCCAAAGCACAAAACCGAAAAAAGCAAAAGCCAATACTAATATATAGGTCCGGTCCTCGATCTCAGTTTAACATGTTTTGTGGTCCCAGGCCGGGTCGGGTTAGACCCAGTTTAGTCCCGTTAGCCTCATTTGCTTAGCGCTGCTAATCATTCAAACTGAATATTAGACGAGCTAAAATCTAAATCGAATTATTTAACAAGATTGGGCTTGAAGTACCAAAATTGATTAGACCCGCGAGACTAAATGAACATATAGTATAATATATAGTATATAATTACTCATGAATCAAGCTCAAGTTGTGAACTGTATAACTAGAAACGTATCAAACTCCAGCTTTCTTTAGCTTTCTTAAGTTAAACACACCTAGATCATGTTTGATCGTGTCAGGCTCGACTCCTTTACATGCCTACTACGTACATTACAATATGTAATTTATCATTTCAAATCGGCCGACTAGAGTAGGGTGCAATTGGTCCATTACCTCACTTAAATGGGATAGAAACAGAAATATATACACACCAAAATACATATGTATATCAAATACCAAATTTCAAATTTGGGCTACCACTTTTCATGAACATTACAATATTAGTAACTAAACAAATATAAACAACATATAAAAGGGCATGGAGTCGACGGTTTTTCCTAAATGTCATGGCGATTCTGCCGTTTTGTTTTTTGGGGCTGACACAGTTTCAAGGTTTACATCTCCAACACCTATGTTTGGACCAATGCTGCAACGATCCGTGTTGTGCTTCTCAATTGCATCCTTAATTTTCTGGAACTGCAAACATCGTACGGGTAGATTTAGGAACATTGCTTATTTAAACAAACTATATGCTTATTGTGTTTTTAGACGAGTGTTTACCGTTATCTGCTTTATTGAAATTGCTTCTTGCGTTTTTTAAAAGCAGACATCTTAATTGTCATTTGTATTTATGCCTGGCATCTCATGTGGCATTATTAATTATTTTTCACATTTTAACTGAAAACTTAAATTTGATTGTTATTGCAAGATGAGTTCATTACGTTTTTTATCACTATGGTTTCTTGAAAATAACCATTACAGTCCATTAGTTTAAAAATTTTCAAAACAGTACCAGTACTTTCACTTTTGTAACAATCACAGTCTACCTCCGTTAACCCCATCCAATGTACCGTAAAGTTTTTGGTGAAAAAGACTAAAATACCCCTATGTTAAAAAAAAACTAAAAAACGATATTATAAGGGTATTTTAGTCTTTTCACCAAAAACTTAACGATGAATTGGATGGGTTTAATGGAGGTAGACTGTAATTGTTACAAAAGTGAAAATACCGGTACTGTTTTGGCAATTTCTAAACTAATGGAACGTAACGGTTATTTTCAAGAAACCCCACAGGGACGAAAAACGTAATTAACTCTTGCAAGATAGTTTTTTTATCAAATATGACATATTTCTAAAACTCAAAACAAAAGACAACTAAGCATTTGTGGGTCAACCTGACCCGACCCGTTTTAACTTGTACTCAATGACCATACGTTTTAACCCGTTACCTGACCTGCCTAATTTGCCACAGCTACCCGATAAACCAACCATGCATATCATGCGGTTCTAATTTGTTACACGACACTGTCTTATATGTTCCAAAGTGAATCCTTTTAAAAACTCTGATAAAAAGATTAATGGGTCAAGATTTGCTTACTTTAGCAAGTGAACAAGAAAAAGATTCGAGTTGACCATCAGCTCCACGGTAAAAATGGAAATAAGGAAGGACTTTCACATTCAAGTTCTTGCACATCGGCTTGTTTTCATCAAAGTTGACTTTCAGGAATAAGATTTCAGGGTGTTCTTGAGCCGTCCGGCAAAGCTGAAAATGTTGACCAAAAAAAAGTCAACATCAACAAAATGAACCATGATTGCTTGATCATATTTAACATCTGTGAATATTACTCCCTTTAAACTATAAAATCATATATATGGATATCATGGTAAATAAAATACAATCAGTTTCTAAACAAACAAACAGAAAGGCATTGTAATTAATGAGTCATCTCAGCACATAATGTTCTCTGCATTAATAATTCAGTAAAATAGACTGTCATAAGAAACTAATTTCATTTTTTCACTATGGGATGGGTAAATATGAAACTTCAAATGTTTTGAAAGGGAAAATATGATATTATAAACTTATTTAGAGTAAAATGCAATTCTCATCCAAGAGGTTTGGCCAGTTTTGCGACTTTCGCCCAAAGGTTTGTTTTTCCACATCTGGATCCAAAAGGTTTGAAATCTTGTCA
This sequence comes from Helianthus tuberosus, assembly GCA_030545235.1. Taxonomy (NCBI): domain Eukaryota; kingdom Viridiplantae; phylum Streptophyta; class Magnoliopsida; order Asterales; family Asteraceae; genus Helianthus; species Helianthus tuberosus. Next base: position 166,421 of record JARYGA010060568.1, read on the forward strand.
ATTTCATCTGGTTCGTTTCGTTTAACTCCATCCATTTTTCTCCGTCAAGTCAGAGGTATTTCTGCCTTTTTTGTTAACTTAAAGGGCAATTAGGTCTTTAAGTTTCAAAAAAGACAGAAATACCCCTGACTAAACAGAGAAAAATGGATGGAGTTAACGAACCGAATGAAAATGGTAAGATTTCAAACCTTTTGGATCCAGATGCGGAAAAACAAACCTTTGGACAAAAGTCGCAAAACTGGCCAAACCTCAGGGACGAAAATGACAGTTTACTCATTAATTTAAATTTTAGAGTCTTTCTTAGCTGATGCAGGCCGCAGGGAAATAATTGACTATAAATTGATTTTGATTCTTATATTCTAAGGCATAGAAATTTTGATCCATCATCATCATCATCATCATACTCAGTAAATCTCACCAATAGCAAAGCTAAGGTAGGGTCTAAGGAGGGTAAAGAATGTAAGATGTAGACAGCATAACCTCTACCCCGCAGAATTTATAAAATATCCTTCAACAACATCAGGCAACCGAGAATTATATTTATATGGACCGAATTCAACTTCATTGGTTTATGCAAAACCATATATATTGTTGTATACTCAAAAGGATTTGTATTTTTTGACTTTTGGGATCAATAGCACTTCAAATTCGTCATCGAATTGTAGCACATGCTATAAAGTTTATTGTATATACCAAATATTTCTCAAAAACTTAAAAAATCATATCAAATTTGACGCCACAAGTTAGTCATGCTGACCTGAAAAGTCAAACTGTAAAACTGAATAGTTGAATCGGCAAACTGCATGCAAATGAAACTAACTTTACAAGTTTACATTTTTCCCCAGTATTAGCAATCAACCACATTTTAACTGATTTTACCTGTAAGGTGCTGATGACGTGACACTAGTTGATGCCATGCCAGCCGCCACATCAGAAAAAAAAAAGTGGTTGCTAAAATCGGAAAAAAAAGTGTAAAGTCTATTTTCTATCTTGTGCAGCTTGCCAAGTTGAATAATGTAAATGTGAGATTATCAAAAAATTAATATTGAGATTAAAATAACGTTAAGTGAATAACAAACTACCTTTGGGAATAAAGCACGACAAGAAGCACACCATGTCCCATAAAATTCAACGATCACTAATTTATCTCCAGCCTCACTTAAGGCATGTAAAAAATCATGTGTCGAATGTATGTCAATCATATTTGGTCCGGCGTTTTTCTCCCACCATTTTGGTTGTTCGGTTTCAGTAATTGTTGCTTGAATCTGAAAGAAGCATCGGATATGAATACAATTAAAACGAGGGAATAAGCATAAATTCTCACTCACATTTTTCATAGTAATTTCACAATTTTTATGTGTCAAATTAATAAAAACAGCCAATTTCACACACACATGTATATGAAGTCTTGGACTTCTAGAAGGATATATAGTTAATCATATAACGAAACCATCATTTCATTGATGTATAAAAGATAAGGACAAAAATACTTAATGACAGGAATCATACGAAAAAAGAATTGCAGGAACCAAATCGACGTATGAAATGCTATATTCACAAACAACTACAAAAAAATCAATGTTTGTCAAGGAATCCGATATCCAATACAGGGTATGTTTTACCAGTACCAAAAAGAATACGGGCATGCATTACAATAACAAAATTATTTTTTCATTTTTTTAGATTACAAAAACAATTCAAGGTATGCATGTATTCATCCTTTTAAACTAAGTTAAAAACTTTACACTGTAATAATAGTGCATATTAACTTTCTTTCCTTCTGTTGTAATGGTAGTACATACCTATCATTGATCTTTTCTTATTTTCCTATTAAACTGGGTGTTTGGGATTTGCATATTCAAACAGTTTATCTGTTTAGGCTATGTGTTATCGGATCATGCCTTGCCATGGTGGTGGAGATCCGGCGATAAACACCGCCCCTTGGGGCTTTACCGGAGCTGAAAGAGGAGGAGGCGTGAGGCAGTTCACGCTGGTGAAGGAGAAGGGTTTGGTGGGCCCCAAGGCTCTCAACCAATAAAATCCACCCTTTTTCTTTTTATTTTTTATTAGATTTAATATAAATATCATTTTAATGGGTGGTGGGGATAGTGAAAACTTCTGAAACCATTACACAGGTGAAAAAAAGTGAGCGAGAGCTCATGACTACATGTCTACATGGCAGTGATGTGACATCTTGATTTTAAAATGCACGCAGGATGGTTGATGCGCCTGTTGCACTGATGATGAGAGCGCATCACAACAGCTGTTGCGTTGCTTTTACGTGATGCGAGGATATTGCGCCGATGCACGCAAAATTGTTTGTTTTTTTTCAATAATTGATATCTTAGTTAGCTTGATTTCGACCATTATGGTTCCTAAACACTTTTTCGTGGTTCTAGAAATATTTTAGCATGCTTGATTAGAACCAAAAAGCACACCTCTAATCTTCTTATTATGTGAGTTTTTTAGTTTAAGTATGTTTTTATAAGTTGTTATGAATAAAAAAATTAAACTTTTAGTACTTTTTTTTATAAAGAGTGTGTCGCATACATGTAACATGATGCACTCGTATCACACATCAGATTCGAGGACCAAACGCATAGGAGCACATCGCGCAATTTAAAACCAAGCATGGCAGTGAAAATATGTGAAACAGTAACACATGGTCTTATTGCATTTTCTATAAGCAGATAACCACTTTCCAGTGCTTGGTTTAAAAAAGTGGGAAGCGCACAAAAGCGATGAGGTCTAAAACCGATTTTTAAAAAGCGAAGTGCAAAAGCGGTGAGCTTTTCGTACGCAAAGCGGAAAGGGATTATATAATTTATTTTATATATCCCATAAGTGTTTAGCATCCAATACCTATGATTTAGCTATAATTAAGCTTTATATATGTTCTAAAATGAAAAAAAACATAAATGTACAGCCTAAAAAGCCTGTTGTACAACACTCAGCTGCACAGAAACACACCATGTACATAAGGCGCGCGCCTCACCTGCGCCTCAGGTCAATTTTTAGGCTAAAAAGCGTGCCTCACCTGCGCCTTTTGTACATCCTGCGCCTTATGTCACACAAGGCGATTTGGTTGGCGCCTTGGGTCGCCTCGCGCCTACGTGCACTTTTTTAAACCAAGTTCCAGTGTTTGGATGAAGAACACTAGTAACTAGTTATGCTAATTTCACAATGATTATTACAAATTACAAAGAAATTGTAAACTGTAATAGGTATCCATCCTACAAATCACAATTCAAATAAGGTACATTGTTTCACCTAAATCCAACAGTAACCCTAATATCAATTAAGTAAACAAACAATTCATCAACATAATAACCAAAATTAAACCAAACACAACCTAATTTCTCAATCATAACACAAATTAAACAATAAGCAACATCCAATTTGACAAATAAGTTCAAACCTAAAACCCTAACTCACTCAAATTTATGTAATTTTTAACAAAAACACGAAATTTCTTTTAAAATTACCTTAAACTGTAAGGATTGCTTCCTGTGATTTACGCCAAATAAAGAACTGACGATAAAATGAGAAGAAGAACAGGAACCCGAAGCAACTGATAGAAGCTTCTTGCTGTTGTTTTTACATACAAATTGAGTTTGTTGAAGGCAATTGAATGATGTTGATAACGATGACAATCGAACAATAGCCGCCATAAAACACTCAACAGAGATTGATTTGCGAAGGTTTATGAGAACAGAATTGAAGTGTTTTTGGGGGAGAAAAAGGCGACTTGGAAGAAGAGGGCTGCAGAAACTTTTTCGTGAATGATGTGAGTGAGGGGATTTGTGTGAACCAGAATGTACCACATGTACGATAATAATTATATCAAAACTAGGCTTAACCGAATTTAGAATCGAAGTCATTGGTTAATCTATTGTATTAACTAGGCCTGGTCTATTCGCACACGGCCTATGTCTATTTGCACACTCAAAGCGCCCCGGCTCTCCCTCATCTCCCACATCTCCCTCAGCCTCCATATGCTCAATCTCGTCATCGGAGGAATCCATCCCTGCACGTTGACAAGATAATATTAAATAAACAAATAATATTACTAAACAATTTAAATAATAAACAAATAATATTATTTAAACAATTTTTAATAATAAACAAATAATATTAAATATTACCGACATTTTTTTCGAGAAGAATGCTTTCAAGTTTTTGCATCGGAGACTTACCGACATTTTTTTCGGCGTTGATCTTCTGAACAGCGTTGTGTATATCTTTCGGAATAAGCTTTCTAGCCGGATTGTTTTTTGTCAGCGTTCGCCAGATACTTTGGTTGGGAATGTCTTGCTCTGCCAGCTCCTTAACCAGTTTTGTATCCTCCGAAGAAAGCCTTCTCGCATACGCGTGACCCTCTAAGTTTTCAATAGGAGTGTGGTTATGCTTCGCCTTCGTCACCTCGATCCTCCAAACACTTCCGGATGATTCCGAAAACCCGATCATCTCGAACGGGCAGCCTATTTTCTTGCTACCCGTTTTCCTCTGTGTAGCTATACTCTTATGCTCCCCACCAAAAGTACATTGAAACCAAATCTTGTAATTCTCTCCTCTTTTATTCGACCTCTTAGTCACAATGAGGTAACCGTTGTCTTTTGCCGTGTCTTGTACCCAACGCACCAACTCTTTACGTGACGAAAAGGTCTGCGTCGTATCAAACGAAAACGTAACCGGGTAACAGCCTTCCTCGTCAACAGACACATCCCCCGGCTCACCATCGTCACCGAGGTCCGAATATACTTGATGTTCAAAGTTGTGCTCGCCACCGTAACCGAAATTCGAATAACCTTGTAAGCTCTGTTGACAACCGTAACTGTCGTTTGGACCACACTCCTGCTGTACAAAGCTGTACTCGCCACCGTAACCGAAATTCGAATAACCTTGTTGTGCGTAAGGGTCCTCCACATGGGTATTCAAATCCAGCGTCACCGTGTTATCACGATAATGAATGCCAGATACAACCTCTGCCTCCCTCAAGTTGGACGAGACCGGTTTCTCATACGAGTCAGAAATAGCGGTCCCCTCGTAAGAATCAGGAACAACTGTCTCGTCAGAATATTGACCGAAAATATAGTTGTTTAACCACGACATCGTTTTTTGTAAACAACAAACAACAAAACACTCGAATACCCACGTATGTTTGTAAACAATGTGAAGAAGAAGAAGACCGAGCTTTGGAGCTTTGAAGCAGAACCTCAATCAGTAGTTTGCTTTTTAAAAGTGAAAATTTGGGTCGAAGCGCCGCGCTATGGCCAAAGCGCGGCGCTTAGGGTTAACGACAAAACATCATAATCAGCTTTATGTCTGTCAAACAGTATCGAATGTTTCAAACGTCAATCGAAGTACGTTTTGTCGATCGAAGCGCCGCGCTTTGGCCATAGCGCGGCGCTTTGGGGTGTGAAAATAATTTTGGGCGTGTGCAGCTAGCATGACCCATTAACTATTCGGTTTTCATGTCCTGTTTGTGATGTACGTATATAATGTATATATGTGTGAATGCGCATGGGGCAAAAGTGAAATTGTACTAACTTTAACGTTATTTTACTAATTTCGTGAAAATAACATTAAAAGCGGCGAACGGTTAAGCATGCATCATGTGGTGGCGTTGATAGCCGAAAGACACGGGGATACATGCACCAATCAGTCTTTGTCCCGATTGTTGAGTGTTATATGTCTTAGGTCCAAGGCTTGATACAAAACTACTATCGAGCCGAGGGTCTCAATGGAAGCAGTCACTCTATTCCAATGGGGTAGAGGTAAGGTTGTCTACATCTTACGCACCTGAGACCCTACCCTAGCTTTTGCTATCGGTGGGATTTACTGAGTACGATGATGATGGTGATGATTATTGATCATTCAGTTTTCGGTTAATCTATTTATTTTATTCGGTTTGTTTAATTTACTTTTGGTTAATGACCAAAACCAAAATTTAGCTAAAATTTTTGTTTGAAATACATGAACTGGAGATATAAATACATGAAATTAACGTATAAATACATGAAATTAAGAAAAAAAATACATGAAATGCAAGTATGAGTACGTAAAATGGATGTATAAAACATGAAATTGATGTATAAAAGGGTATGGTTTGGTTTGGTGAACCGAGGGTACGAAAAAACTGATAACCGATTTTTGGTTAATCGGTTTCTGGTTGATTTTGGTTCGGTTTCGTCTGTTGTTAGTCACATACCTTTAGTCACATATAAACATGTTAACAAAACCTTTAATCACATACTTTGACGTTCCATGATTACACACTAATGAATTCAAAGTACATGGAGTGATTAATAAAATAATTTTAGAAACAACCAACATATGAAATAACACATAAAAACCTGAAAATTGTCATAAATCTTTAACAAGCACCATGAATCCATGCCCAACATAGATAAATAACTCAATTTAAACCAAATGACATATAACCCATGCCCTTATTGTGATCACAAAGGTTTTTAGGTACACATGATCATACTTGATGATAAAATGTTGCGATTTCGGTAGATATTAGAGAGGTTTTGATGATGGAACACATTGTCACTGAGTTTCCTTTGTCCCTTCGTGTCTCCTAGCCTCCAATGATGATGAATGATCGAAATCCCCCTAGAAAAACCATTTGAATTCACCCAAAACGGAACAAATCACACATAACCATCACCTTGTATCCAAAATACGCAATACCTACTACCTACGTCTTCTTTGTAGGCCATACTTGGGGGGCCGGTGGGTGGCTTTCTTTTGTCCATTTTGTTTCCAATGCCCGTCCTCTGCGTGTCCAGTTTGTTCCACGATGCAATATCCTTCCAAAGTGCATTTGATTTTCACCTAAAACATGCATAAACAAACTCAATGAAGTAACAAGCTTCCAATTGTGATTAATGATAAAAGACATGATTTTACATGCTAAAAATCACATGCTGGAAACATACATCAATGGGTTGATAGAATCCACCGATTTTACCATTTGGCGTTTAAGGTTGTATTTTGATGGCTTGAGCCATATTTTTTTATATAATTATCTTATAAACATTTTTAAAGTAAAAAATTTGCACGATTCATTTTTTTCTTTTATGAGTTTAAAATGTTGACTACTCAATTCACATAATCACAGTTATAGAACACACATCCAAAGTTGTATAATATAGTACCCTAAAGAAAGATGTACTCAAACATACAAATATGCAGTTTCTTCCAAAACAAACACCAAAGTTGAGATGGCCGAGTTGGTCTAAGGCGCCAGATTAAGGTTCTGGTCCGAAAGGGCGTGGGTTCAAATCCCACTCTCAACATTTATTATTTTTTACTCTCAATTACAACGTGTTTTCATTATAGGTATAGAACCATTAGACCATAACATTATGTAACAGTTTGTAATAGTTTAGTCTCTTAGATAATAATTTGTCCATAAAACAAAATATTATTAAGGATAAATATGATATTAGGTGATACCCCAGTCCGATTATTTATATCTGTTACTCGAATCATACCTTCATGGCGGGCCCGGAATTTTTTTTTTCATGGGAGGCGGAAATTTTTAGTAGTTGTTTATCTATCCATATATAATAGTTTTTTTTCGATACGAAGATTGAAGCCAACTACCGGTCACCGAAGATGATTGTGATGGTAACCGGAGACTGTGGTGGTGACTTGTAATCTGATTTCAAGGGCCGATGGGAGCAATTGTTATTTATTATTTGTTATATATAAATACTAGGTTAGAACCCCGTGTATTACACGGGTTGATTAAATATATTTTTGTATAATAAAAAATTACATCTTTAATTACCCGTGTATAACATGAGTTGAATAAGCACGTGTACTACACGGCTTGAATAAATATAATGTAATCAGTTAACACACACAGTCGTCAAAATACGTTTTTGGTAAAAAGAACTTTGATATACTATTTACATATTAGAACATTTTACTTTGTTTTTTTTTAGTTTTCTATTATTAGGTTATAAACTTGTGTATTACAAAAATAACATTCTACTTTGTTGTTTTTTAATTTATTAACAGGTTAAAAACGTCTATGTTACATGTGGTCGAATCAATAAAATATTAAATAGTTATTATTATTAAGTGTAAAAAATAAAAAGCCTTAGCCCCTCAGCCACCGCCATTAGAGACTTTTGAGTATGAAATGAATCTATTCATAATTTAAAGAAACGCAAATTTTGCACCAAAATATACATTTAGTCCATTAAATCCACTTATTTATTCTTTCCTCATTCATGACCCATTGCTTTGTACCTAAATATTAGTTTTTATTCTTCCCTATTTAATACATGTACTCTCCATCAAGTAATCAAAACTAAAGTGGAAAACAATTACAAAAAATGATATGCACTTTTCAATTTAAAATCACATACAGAACTAACGTGAGGCTATCAACCTGCAAATATGGCTTGCTTGGCATTTAGTCAGCGAAAGGCGGGCTGGATCTCTCCTCCGAGTGGATGTTGATAGCTCGGAATCAAAAGGGGCTTGCTCCATGTCAATGGCCCCATAAATTTAAGAGATCCAATTGTGTTTGGACTACATCTTCGGTGAAAACAACGACAATTTTGCTTGGGTTTCAGGCAGTTTTGCGTTTGCACAACATCCTGTTCCATTTTGCGAGTCAGTTGATGTCGGTCATCAAACGATAGTGGGACCCTCACATGTTAGGCATGTGAGGGAAATAAACTGAGATAATTAACTTGGTTAGTCATAAAGGATTAAACCAGCAACAAAAATAATCTTAAAGGATATTTTTAGCAAGTTTTAAATATTAAGGTTGGAACATAGAGGTTTGAGGAAACATAAAGGATGTTTTGTGCAATTTACTCGCAAAATAATAAAATAAAATAAGTATAAAGATTATATTAGAAAATAAGTATAAATATAGAGATATAGTTATAGATAAACGTCGACTTAAAATATGAGATAACTTGATAAATTATTTTAAAACTTGTAATTTTTAAGATAAAAATAAACATAGATATATGGTGAGAAATCTAAAAAATAGATGTCTATCATATCGACACGTGTCCCTCAATTGGTTTCTTTTATTATATGTATAGATGAATTGACAAAAGTACACTCAATCTCTCTGTTAAAAGTTAACGACGGTTAGTCCTAACATCCTAACCTATTACAAAATCGAAACTAAAGAACCTCAACTTGTTAAAAAAAACTGACTGCTTAAAAGCGTTACTTTAGCTAAAATTAACTCTATATATTCAAGATAACTAAAGTAAGTTTTTGATTAAAAAACTTCTGAAAGACTCTAATATTCTAATAATCAAGTAAGTTTTAGATGAAAAAACTTCTGCAAGGCTCTAATATTCTAATAATCTAACAAGTAATCTATACATATAATAAAAGAAACCATGTTAGGGACACATGACGTTCTATGAGTCAGTCTTAATTATTTTTTCTAAATATTTATTATGAAAAATCAATTATTGATAATATTAAATTTAAATTTTGTAGAAGAAATTTTAATGATAAAGACAAAGATAACTGATAATAATATATTAATTATTATAATCATATCTATACATAAAATAAAAGAAACCATCTTTGGGACATTTGTCATCATATTAGGCCATGTACTCATTTAATTTAAATATCTTCTAATTAATTATAGATAATCTCCTATGAAATATTATTTAGTTTAACACTTTAATCTCTTTTACCTAATTATAGATAATTGAGAGAGATAAAAGAGACATCCTTTTAATTTTAAATGGTTGATAAATATGATTATGAAACATAAACGATGATGATAGAAAGAGTCATAATCTATACATATACGTTACTGATGATAAAAAGAGTCATACTAGATTATATTATTATTTAAGATATAGATACTATTAAATAATTTATTTTGAAAATATACCATTAAATATTAATCAAAATCTAAAATTACTAAGAAGTTAACCCGTGTAATACATGGGGTTTTTTAAGATATAGTTTTTTGATTATTTACTATACAAAATTACATTTATTGAAGATATAACTTTTTGATTATTTACTATACCAAATTACATTTATTCAACCCGTATAATTCACGTGGTTTTTAAAAGATATAATTTTTTATTATTTGGTATATAAAATTAGATTTATTCAACCCGTACAATACACGGGGTTTATCAAGATATAATTTTTTTATTATTTAGTATTTTTTTTATTATTTGAGGTATAAAATTATATTTATTTAATCAGTACAACAACATACGTGGTTCTTAAAGACATAACTTTTTTATAATTTAATATATAAAATTACATTTATTTAATCCGTCTAATAAATGAAGGTTTTTAAATATACACTATTTTATTATTTAGTATATAAATTTACATTTATTCAGCCCGTGTAATACACGGGGTTCTCACCTAGTAACCTATAATACACAAACCTAGTTGCACTCATTCAATTTCAAACTGACAGGCTGACAAGAATAGTGAATTCAAAGCCCATATATGGCCCATTCTTTGTATCGAGCCTAATGAGCCCAGCCCATCAGTTAAGTTACACCATTAGCCTGCCAGTGAGAATGATATTGACAAGTATAATTAAAACTAGTGCAGATCAACCCAAGAATAAATGTTAGGATTTGCATTATTATATATCACAAGTGATATTGAGATGAGTTAAATGGATGTTAAAGACTTATACTAATGCTAATTGAGTAATTGTAACATGAAATTTATATTTACTTATTTATGGTGAAAACCTCAAGATCATAATTTACCTAAAGCTAATTAACAGGATACCTGCGTAAAGAATCAAATATATAAATATAATTAGACAACTCAATCTCATTATATAATAAAGTGTTACAAACTGAATTTGTAGTTTTAATAGGTTAGGGGTTTCTCAAGTTACTCAATCCAAAATCCTTGATTTGATAATATGAAGTCTAAACTTATTGTTCGTCAAACAAAAGCATATATATTTTTTTCTCAAACCAAACTGCAAACTGAACTTGGATTCGGTATGGTTTATTTTTTCAAAGCCAAAGGCCTACCTTAACTCAAATAGATTTTGTTTTTACTAAACGAAAAAAAAAATATAGATTTAAAAGTGTTAGAGTTTCAGAAACTCGGGTATACAAGATACTAATATTGAGTTGGTTGTATTCAATTAGTTAGGCTAAAAGCACCCACAATGTGCTCAAAACCCTCGTATCTAATCATCATGTTTTCACATAAGTGAAGCAAATTTTGTCTAACGGAATTCCGGACGTGGTGGTGGGCCCTTTTCACTCAAACGGTTATATCCCCCGGCCCAACCCAACGACAATGGTTTTTGATGTTTGGATCTTGTTATTCTTCGGATCTAGGCGAGATTTGTCACTGCATGTGGTTGTTTGAGCTTCTGAATTCTGATCATCGGTTGCTTTACAATCTCTGATAAATTTGCACATTGTGGATGCTCTCTTTATTAGGATATGTTGATTTTGATGTTGATTCCGAACTTTGTTTGATGATTTTCGGATGTGTTCTTGTCGAGTTGGTGATGATTTTGAATAATCAGACCAGATCCATAGATCTTCGTGATAATTTTGAAAAAGAATCTGATGGTGTAACCCGAATCGTATTTTGGCGGGGCAATGTGGATGACAACTATCGTTAGCAACTATGAACGCAACCATGGCAGATTAGGCATCATAATCCGACCAAAAATCTAAGCCTTTTGTTATTCGATTTATTTATTTGATATATTTTTAATTGTTTTTCAGATGTGTTGATATTTTTTATTTCTTGATCATCTCTTTTTTCATGTAGATTTACTTAAAATATATATTCGACAAAATGCACTTTACATCAATATCGCAGGTAAGCGAGCAACAAGCTGCGCCGCTACCCCTTTCTGGATATCAAACCCTAGCCTATTAAAATGTAGATTTTATGTAATTTTTTGGTTTGTTGAGATACATAAAATGTAGTAAAAGTATGTGATGATATGGAAGGTGATGTGGAGTTTGTAGAGGTTTGTACAAAGTCTGAAAGTTGATGCGACGCTGGAGCGTCAGTTTGTGAAAGTCTGGAATTCTTTAACATTGTGGATGCTCTAATGCGCTTGGTTTGTCAGAGTAATTAATCCTCTCATATATAAATAAGTAGTCCTTTGTTTTTGATCATTACAAGGGATACGCATCATTATCATATCATAATTTCTATCTCTAGAAAGTCTCCTAAATATAGGAATTCGTAGAAAGAGTATCAAACGGACTTCGGTTGAACTCATTTCAACAACATTGAAACTGCCCCATCGAACTCTACGATCCTAGGTTTTAGGTTTTCGACATTTGGATTTTTAGCTTGTAGATTTTAGAATTTATGTTTAGACCATTGTGTCTTTTTATTTGACATTGTTTTTTTAATTTCCGTCATTGTGTCTTTTTTGCGATTCATTGTGGTTTTTCCTCGACATGGTGTTATATTTTACAATCCAATAATTCATAATTCAATTGAAATCATCAACTAGTTCTTGATAAGCCAACCACAAGGCGATCAATGTATACGTAAGTGCCCTCAATGCAATAGCATGTAGGTGATTGCCACAACTACTGTTCCAAGGGAGAATGATGGAGTGTCGTACTTTCAATGCCAGATGTTGACACCAAATAACTACACGACTTGGCTAATCAAGATGGAGGCCAATAATGGGTGCCAAAAGGATTTGGGAAGCCATCGGACCAACAATCTAAAGGATATCAACTTTGTTTTTATTGAATGAATATTACAATGATCCCTTTGGTATAAATAGGGAGAATGCCTAACAACTTTCCTTAATCTATCAACTAAATTGAAATCTTCTAAATATCACAAATATATATACAATAATATATATATATATATATATATATTCTAAAACACCCCCTCAGTTGGAGCTTGGAGAGGATCGATGCTCAAACTGGACCGAAAGTGCTCAAAAAGTTGACGAGGAAGTCCTTTAGTAAAGATGTCGGCATACTGAAATGATGAGGGAACATGTAAAACTCGAATGTGACCTAGCTGAACCTTTTCCCGGACAAAGTGGATGTCAATCTCAACATGCTTGGTACGCTGATGCTGAACCGGATTTTGTGAGAGATAAACTGCAGAAACGTTGTCACAATATACGATTGTAGCACGTTTTAATGGTAGAGAAAGTTCCAGCAATAGATTACGTAACCAAGTAGTTTCAGCCACTGCATTAGCAACCCCACGATACTCCGCCTCGGCACTAGATCGAGAGATGGTAGGTTGTCGTTTAGATGACCAGGAAATAAGGTTATTACCCAAATAGACGCAATATCCTGAAGTTGAGCGCCGGGAATCTGGACACCCTCCCCAATCAGCATCAGAGTAAGCGGTAAGTGAATGAGTGGGGGAGGATTGAAGGCGAATGCCAAAATCAATGGTACCAGCAAGATAATGAAGAATTCTGTAACACCCCAAAAATGGGGTTTGATAATTTAAACCCGGTTAATATAAAGGAACGGGTAAATTACCGTTTGGGGTAAAAGTGACCCGTAAATAAAAGTTGACTAGGAATAATTTACCGAGTGGTGACATGTATATATAAGTAACAAGATAATGAGTGTTAGTCTCTTTATTAATTGAAACGAAGTTGAGGGACCAAAACCGTTAAAAAGGAAACATGATTTATTAAATAAAGGAAACCCCCCCCCCCCCACACACTTCGTGTGTGTGTGAGACGATCAGGAAGAAGAAGAACAAGGGTTCAAACCCTAGTTCTTGATAAATCTTCAAATTGAAGGGTGGAATGAAGTCTAAAATCATAACCGAGCATGGATAAATGATCACTATCACGAGGGGATCATAAGGTATGTCTTAAATTTAAGATTGGTGATCATGGGTGAAATGGGTTATGTTCTAATCCGTGAGTTAATATGAAATTAATCATGTACAAGGGTTATAACCCTCGTATAGAACATCGATTATGTATGGTTAGTGCTAATTTGATGATTAGAGGTGAAACCCGTTAGTTATGGTGAAGATGATGACTAGAATCACCATCTATGTCCAAGTCTTGTGGAAAGATTGATGTATTATGTGGGTATGATGAATTCTTGTTAGATGAATTAGGAGAAATATGATGATGCTATGCTTGATGTTTATGTGCTAATGATACTTGTTGATTAGTAAGAAGATTTGATGAAATATGAATGAACTAGGAAGATTATGCATAAACTAGTTGTACATGGTGCCTAGGAAGTAGTACGCACGCCACGTGTTTGATGAAATGTCTAAATGACAATAATATGTGAAGGTTGTGTTATGATGATGTTGAGTATGCTATATGCTTGTTTGAATCGGCTAATGGAATATATATGTGAGATATGAACTTGATATGATCGTTCATATGAATAATCATGTATGCTAATAAGGATGTTAATGTAATGACATGAAAGTATAGGAAGCATGTCAAGATGGATGGGAGCGTGGAATGCTAACGGGACAAGAAGACTCAAGTAAGCGAATACAAATACGGACGAATAAGGTAAGTAAATCCCGGACTTACACTTTAGATGTAAAATATATTGTACTATGATCATTATTGTGATACATGTGAAAGTATTAAACAATGGAAGTAAATAGGTAAGTTTACAGAAGAAGAAGTCGAAAGTGAATAGGAAAGTATAATGATGCTATTTGTTTTCTGTTAAGAATGAAATGAAAGTGCAGGTATACTAATAATGGAGAGTGAAGGTTAAGTATGGAAGTCGTACGAGAGTGTCCGAATGGATGGACGAATGGACTTATATGAACGAGAATAAGAGATGTTGATGCTTGATTATGCACGTTTTAAAGTATATATATTATGTCACTGGTTGCTAATGAAGTAATTGGTTGTGGTGACTGCAGGTTGTACAGGTTTATGAATGTTTGTTCAAGATGTGTAAGCGGTTGAAGATCGAGTCAAGACATGGGTTGTACTTGGGTGTGTATGTGGTCACTTAATTCGATATACGTATGTTAGTTCTTAATTAATTTATGAAAAGGGATTAATGTATTTAAGTGAAAGAAAGAATAACTTATAAAGAAATTTTTAGTATGTATTTTCCGCTGCGTCAAAATTTGGTTAAAATGTGTTAGGGCGTTACAAATTCGTTTCATGAACGCCAAGTAAGGCTCCCGTGGGTTATGCATGAAGAGACATACCTGCTGGACGACATAAGATATATCCGGGCGAGTAAAGGTTAAGTACTGGAGTGCTCCCGCGATGCTGCGATAGAAAGTGGGATCAGAAACTGGAACACCATCCTCAGCGCTTAGTTTGGATGAGGTGTCAACCGGAGTAGCACATGCTTTCCAATTAATCATATTTGCCCGATGTAAAATGTCCTTCGTATATTGTGACTGAGAGAGAAATAAACTTGTAGAATTTCTAGTCACAGTAATACCAAGAAAATAATGTAAAGACCCCAAGTCAGTCATGGCAAACTCAGAAGATAATGCATGAATGATCCGCTGTAACAAAGCAGTAGAGGAAGCAGTAAGCACAATATCATCCACATAAAGTAATAAATAAGCCGTTTCGGTTCCCCGACGGTACACAAAGAGCGAATTATCAAAAACACTGCCATGAAACCCTTGTGAAGTGATAAAAGAACGAAACCGTGTAAACCACGCTCGTGGTGCTTGCTTAAGCCCATAGAGTGATTTTCGTAATTTTCAAACATAAGCTGGTTTAATTGCATCATAAAAACCCGGCGGCTGGTAGAGGTGCACAAACCGGTTAATTTTAATAACCGGTTCGGTTAACCAGTTATACCGGTTAATTTGACTTTTTGACTTTAACCGGTTAATGCTTTAACCGGTTATTACTTTAACCGGTTATTTTTTTAACTGGTCCGGTTAATTACTTTAACCGGTTCGGTTAATTAACCGGTTATTTTCGGTTATTAACCGGTTTTTTTGCCTTTTTTTTGAATTTTTCGGTTATTTTTTCGGTTAAAAAACCGGTTTAAAAAAACCGGTTAATAACCGGTTATTATACTAAACACTTATAACCTGTTACTAACCTACGGTTAAATAACCTATTGAACCGGTTATTCCTAAATCGGTTATTAACCGGTTATTTTGTGCACCTCTAGCGGCTGGTGCATATAAACAGTTTCATTAAGTGTGCCATTTAAAAAAGCATTTTTAACATCCATCTGATGTATGGGCCAACCTCGAGAAATGGCAATAGATAACACCGTGCGTACGGTAGCCGGTTTGACAACCGGGCTAAAAGTATCAAAACAATCAATACCCACAGTTTGAGAGCGACCATTTACCACCAGTCTAGCTTTGTACCGTTCAAGTGAGCCATCCGACTTAAACTTATGTCTAAACAACCAAAGACAGTTAATAATCGGTTGATCACTTGGTTTGGGTACAAGTTCCCAAGTACCATTATCAATCAAAGCATTATATTCGTTGGTCATTGCCCGTTTCCAGTTTGGATCAGAAATGGCCTTCTTGTATGAGGATGGTAGGGGAGAGATATGGTCAGTGTGTAGGGTATATTTTGGATTGGGTTTGACTACACCGGCCTTAGATCGTGTGGTCATATGGTGAGCGATAGGTGGGGCGTGGGCGACAGATTGGTCAGATGTAGAAATTGGACCAGAGTTAAGGGTTGGGTCGGTAATGGGGGCTTGGGTTTGCGGTGTTGAGTGATCTGGTGGGCCGGCAGGTGTAGGAAACGGGTTTAT
The DNA here is from genome assembly GCA_030545235.1 of Helianthus tuberosus. NCBI lineage: Eukaryota > Viridiplantae > Streptophyta > Magnoliopsida > Asterales > Asteraceae > Helianthus > Helianthus tuberosus. Next base: position 183,142 of record JARYGA010060568.1, read on the forward strand.
AGTTGGATTGGAAATGGGCGATTGGGCCTGGGCTGATGGAGCAGTAGGAGAGAAATGGGGTGAGGTTTGTGGGTTGCTTATGAGTTCTTGAAATTGAAACATGGAGGGGATGGGCTCATCATCTAAAAATTGATATTAGGTAATAGGAAGGGGATCAGTGAAGGGAAATACTTCCTCATCAAAGATGACATGTCTCGAAATGTGAACACGCCCGGTTTGAATATCGAGACATCTGTAACCCCGAAAATGATTAGGATACCCAAGAAAAACACACCGAACCGAACGAGGGTGAAGTTTATGTGGTTGGGTAGCGGACAAGTTGGGGTAGCAAGCACATCCGAACACACGAAGATGGTCATAGGATGGATGGCGATGATAAAGGGCAAATGTAGGCGTGTAAAAATTGAGTGTTTTGGTCGGCAAAATATTGTGAAGGTAAGCTGCTGTGTGAAGGGTCTCCACCCAAAAAATTGGAGGTAAGTGTGCATGTATAAGGAGAGCTCGAATAATGTCATTCAAGCGTCGGATCATCCGTTTGGCTTTGCCGTTTTGAGACGATGTTTGAGGACATGAGAAACGGAAAACGAATCCGTTTGCGTCGGCGAAAGTTTTAAACAAATTGTTATCGAATTCACCCCCTAAGTCACATTGAAAACTCTTTATATTGCGATGAAATTGTGTTTGAATAAATTTGTGAAACTTTACAAAATTAGTAAACGCCTCAGACTTGAATTTGAGAGGATATACCCAAACATATTGTGTAAAATTATCTATCAACACCATGTAATATTTGTAACCCGATTGACTAGTAATAGGAGATCGCCACAAATCACAATGGATAATATCAAAAGGTGCAATAGTAACAGAATTAGAATCATAAAATGGCAGACGTTTACTATTCGAAATCAAACACGAATGACAAAGACCGATAGAGTTTTGTTTATCACACGAAATAAAGGAACGAATAGAAAGTAAATTCAAAACAAGCACGCCAGGATGACCGAGACGATCATGCCATTTATTCCTTGACGAAGCAAAAAGACACGAATTTGATGAAACGGACGTGAACGGATATAAGTCCCCCGAGCTATCATGCCTAGAAAGATCCCTTCCAGTCTTGAGATCCTTCACAGTAAAACCAAAAGGATCAAAATTTACCGAAACCCAATTATCGCGAGTAAATTTTTTTACAGAGACAAGGTTTTTAACAATTTTGGGTACTAAAAATATGTTGTTTAAGCGGAAGGTGCGGGTGGGGGTTTTATGAAAGCCATGTCCTGATCCTGTAACCTGCAAACTATGACCATTCCCAACAATAATATTACTTTGTGTTAACAAAGGTAAGGGATTAGAAATCATACCCGGATCTGAGTTCAAAGTGGAAGAGGCCCCGGAGTCCATGTACCAAGACTGATCTGGAGTGTTGAGATGCATGGCGTTGAGTGCAGTTCCAAGTTCAGTTGGGTTCAATGCATCCACATTAGCTTGTTAAGTAGTCGGGTGACCCGTAGTTAGGTTTGCCATAGCCGGGTTTGCGCCACCAGAAGAAACATGGTTTTGAGAGTTCCAAGGAAACTATGCGGGTGGCTGTGTTGGGTGTGGACAAGGAGGAACATACCAACCTTGATACGGCTGCATCCAAGGCGGATAAAAACCCGGTGCCGGTGACTGTCCCTGAGCCGTAGACGAGGAGGCTTGAGATCGACCACCCCCGCGACCATTTGAGCGACCAACACGACCACGACCCCTCCCGCGGCCACGACCACGAGTAGATGGGTCACGCACAGTGGCCGGATCATACAGCGCCGCTAGTTCAGTCGGAACTGGAGCAGGCGCGGGTGCAGCAGTGCGAGAGGCAAGTAAGGCCGAGGGGTTATGAAGTCTTGCGTTTTGTCGTTGCACTTCAAGTTGCAACATGCTATGAGCATTATCCCAGCCGGTCGGAGTTTGGTTGATAAATGAAGCAACAGTGTCGAATTCTGAAGGAAGACCTCGGACTAGTTGAAGAACGAGACGAGATTACAATGATCCCTTTGGTATAAATAGGGAGAATGCCTAACAACTTTCCTTAATCTATCAACTAAATTGATATACAGAATCTTCTAAATATCACAAATATACAATAATATATATATTCTAAAACAATCATGGTGGTTGTGGACAAGAAGAACAAAACGGGGAATTCGTTGAGGTAAGATATTTTGGAGTAATTCAAATCCAAAACACTAGATGGTAGACCCTAAGGAGAGTCCTTGCGCATGAAAGATGATGAAACCATCGATGGCTTTGTTGTATAACTTGATGGCCAAGTTTAATATTTGAATTCCACTACTGAATACGCTACACGGGTAAGAAAACTTCTCGATTCAGTGCTCAGTAAGTTTCTAGGTTGGTAGCATGAATAGAACCCTATTCAGACTTGAGTACAATCTCATTTGAAGAAGCAACATGGCAGTTGAAGGTCTACGAAGAACACATTCGAGCTTGTGAAGGATCTAGCAACAATCAAGGTTTGCTATATAACTTGGCGGCATCGTAGCCAAGTTTAAAATTTTGGTTCCATGACTGAAGATGCTACATAGGTAAGAAAACTTTTTGATTCAGTGCTCAGTAGGTTTCTAGGTTGGTATGATCAATCGGACATTATTCAAACTTGAACAGGATGTTGTTTGATGAAGCAGCATGACAATTAATTAACGGTCTATGAAGAATGCATTCGAGCTTCCAATTCAGAGTTAGACTAAAGGGTGTGGGGTCATGGTGATTCGTCACATAGGAACATGAATGGAAGGCTATACCACCCCATTCCCTAATCCACCATGGTTTGCATGGATTAAACCATGTCAACCATGGTCATCCTTTTCATTTTTCAATTAACCATTTCTTTTTTTAGATAAAGATAAATTAAAATAAATAAGATGATAGTGGTTTGGGTTATAACCACACTCTTAGGGTAGTGGTTTTGGATTGTGGATTAGAGGTGATTGACATGGCACTAATGTGGGTGGTCATGAGACTGTGGGGTATGGGGCTTGGGTTGGGGCGTGGGTTGGGGGAAAACACCCAAGCCACCACCCCGGGTGGGCTTGGGTTGGGGCGTGGCCCTTGGTGCTTGGGTTTGAAGCCGGGCGTGGGGCGGGCTAGAAAGGTGACATGGCGGGCTCTCAATGGTCAAACCAAACTAGCCATTTCACATGCCCCCATTTGTCAACTCATGCCCCCAACCCAAGCCCCACCATACCCCACGAGCGTGGGTTTGGGTTTGTTTTCCACGTGTCAACTCATGCCCCCAACCCAAGCCCCACCATATCCCATGGTCTAAGGGTTATGATCACACCCTATAGCCTTATAGGGGTGATTGCTTGCGTAATTTAATCAGATATTCAGGAGAAGATAATGCAAATAATTAAAGTTGGAGACCAAAGATATCAACAAATATATTTAAGCTTTGAATTAACGTATATTAATTTAGTTTAATAGTTTTTTTTTCTATTAGGTTACGATTTATCTATAAGTATACACATAAATAGATGATTAATCAGTTTTATTATAACAAAAAAGAGTTGGTGTTCTCAAATCAGTCTTGTGTGTTTTGTGTTTTTTCCACCATTGTCCACTCTCTTTTATTCCGAAAGATTTATAGTGTTGATTAATGAGAGATTTTTATTCCGATACATGATAAATTAATTTTAGATATCACCAATCAGAAAAAAAAAATAGTTATCAAAGAAGTTAATTATCAACAACGCAAACACTTTTTAATTAAAGCAGTTTTCAATAGGGATGAGCTCGGTACCGTCCGGTACCGGTACCGGTACCGAAAGAACCGGAACCGAAAATCCCCAAAAGTGGGTACCAGTACCGAATATACCCGGTTCGGTGCGGTACCGGTATTTGAGGGTAAAAACCGGTACCGAAATGCTAAAAGTCGATACCGAATCGGTACCGAAAAAGTACCCGGTTTGGTAAATTCGATACCAGATGATTTGCTCATCCCTACTTTTCAATCGACATGTAGGATCTTGTAAAGTAAAGAACTACGATCCATTGTTGCATGGCTTCTCGTGAAACCATTTGCAGTCACTTTTCTGCAACAAAAAAGTTCACATTCTCTCTTTCCATATAACTGTCTTGTCTTTTTTCTCTATGTGTTTTTAGAGATAGAGAGAGATCAGAGAGAGAGAGAGAGAGTATAGGTTGAACAAAGTATGATCAAGAAAGTAGTTTCTGCTCTACTGTTTAATCTTTTTCTGTATCACCCTATGAACCCTAATTAGATCAATGCAGACTCATAGATTGTTGTAATCAATGGAACTTAAATTTGATATTGTTGTACTTAAACGAATTTAATTGTTAAAAACAAAAAATAATAAAAAAATTAATAGTAGTATGCATCAAATAGAAATATGAATTATTACATAATTTCTAAGCATAGATGAAGAACATGAGATCCATAAATACTTTTGGTTATCAACATGTTCATCAAATATATTCTATTATTCTTATACAAACATATAACTCACAACACATTTAACTTAACCCTCATCCTCACTAACCGTTAGCAAATGAAATCCAAAAAAAAAATGAAGGTAACACATAAGTTTTAAATCCCTATAACTCACCTACAAATTGAAATAAACTTGAATACTTTTAGGTCTCATGAGCATAGCCACAAGAGATTGCCATTAGTAGGATTGCAGCTTCTCTTTCATCTTGTGGCAACACATGGTAAAATGTCAAGTTCTTGCTTAGATTCACAAGAAACTCCTCCACACCATTCTTTCTCCCCGGCGGAGAAGATGAAGGCGGTGACGGTGATGGTGATGGGGACAGTGATGATGATGGTGATGCGGATGGCGGTGGAGTGGTGGTGGTGATTTGCTTGGAGTATTGTCTTTTCTTGTACTTTGCAACATGCCCTTTACTTGGTTTTTTGTGATCTTTGTGTTGAGTTTTTGTAACCTTCAATGGTGTCATGACCAATTGATTATTGTAAACATACCTATCGCCATTCTCGGCTGCTGCAGCCGCAGCTGCGGCTCTTCTCGCCTTCCTTTGTCGGATTCCGCAGGCATTGCATAGTGACTACACACAAAAAATAGTGATTTGTAAGATCACAATAAAAATATTAATTATTCTGTCTCTAGTTTGAATATTATAATAGCCGCTTAAATCTCTTTAGGGTTAAACATATCAACCTAATCACAATTCGAGTCTTTAATTGCTCATTCACCAATAGAAAAGATTGTGTATATACCTTAGGACCACGAGGACCGCTTCGCCATAGAGGCGTTTTGGTGGTGTTACAATCCGAACAAACCCTAATTGGTATGTTATTGTTTGAAGAAGTACTATTGCTTGAATTATCAGTTTCTTCTATTGGTGAATTGTGTTCTTCAAGCTTGGTCACTTGTGTACTAGTGGAACTATAAGTGTTTACATTCATGGGTTGATGATCAGATTTCTTCATTTTGAGCATCACCCTCATCTTGGAAGACATCCACTTCACTTGATGTAGATCACTACTCTTGTTCCATGTAGAAAGATCTACCGATCCTTTCATGTTATTGTTCTCAATCCCATGATCTTTGTATGCTTGTGATCCAATATGATCACCCTACAAATGATCAAAAAACAGTGATCAAACCTTAATTCACCAATCATTTCAAACTTCAAACGAAAAAAAAACCCCTTCATATGAAGACTGAAATTTCAAGATACACACACCCATCAAATGATTTGATTTCTAACATAAAAGCATGAATTATCAAAATGATCAACCATACAAAGGTTTTCATTTCAAGAATCAAGATAAACTCTTTTTTAGACAACTAAAGTATAATTGTAAGAATTAATCAAGATGAAATCTTTTCATTTCAAGAAATATGATCATTCAAGTTTGATCACTTACCTCATGTTGATATTGCGGAGACTCATTTAAATCCTCATTAAAGATCCCATTTTGATCACTTGAGTTCAAGAACATATGGGTTGTGAGCGATTTCGAAGACGATGAAGGTTGAGATATAGGGGTCAAGAATTGGTGGGTGTGAAGGTGATCTTCATAGTGATCAGTTGGGTATGATGAATAATTGTTAGAAGATGAATTAAAGAAGATTGGAGTCATGGATGATCAAAAGACACAAGGAAAGGGAAAGAAAGTAAGCTATGAGAAGCAAATAGAAGCTACATGGATGATCATGATTGAAGTCTTTTAAGAGGGAGAAAATTTGCTTTGCTAGTTGCTGCATACGTCCATCACGTGACTTCAAGGCACAAGACTACATAAATCTTAGAAGATATTATAGCTCAAAACGGTGCGTTGGATAACCGATAAAATTGGGTTGGGACTTGAGATCAATAAAAGGTAAAGGGTCGCAACGGTTAAAATTCACATAGATTTTTTATGTAATAGTTATCAATAAAATATACTTAAATCAATTCTTTTAATGTCAAAACAAGAAGTCAATCTATATTAGATTTGTTTCAAACAGTATTTTGTTTCAAACACTATAAACTTGAAGTTTATGAATTCCACAAAATGGATTTAAAACTAATAATATATACATGTTCTTATATAATGTATATGTATGTATTATATGTATCTATAATAAGAAAAGCTTGTACAGTTGTACTAATGTATCTATCTGTAGATAGCTTAATTTTAATATATGCTTTCTATTTTGAAAGCTTCCTTATCTCATCATAATTATTTTTTCTCTTTAAGAAAGTATATTTGTTTTATCTTTCTAAATATAATCAGTAAAATGTTATGTAACATATAGATATTTTTTTAGAATTAATTATGACTTCAGGTTTTCCAGCTCGGTTCAACCGACCCAACCTAGCATGACTCCTTAGATAACCTAGTTTTCAAAGCCCATCGATTACTAAACCCTACATATTTCTAATGGTGTTGGTCTGGATTTGATTTGAATGCTTCAGCTCGAATCCATGAACACGCTTACTAACAAGTCATGTCTTGGTTGACCTTCGGGTTTTATATGAACAATTATTTGTAAACTGTCTCTAGGTCTACATGTAAGATATGTATCAACTAGATCAAAAGTTAGTTGCATGTATAATTTTTACAGGAAAATTAGAATTTTAAGTATGCTATATATGTATGGTTCTTTTGTTTTATATATCAAAACCATTTAATGAAAAAAAAAACAAAAAAAAAAAAACATAGATTATGTATTCCTAGATTAACATAAATTACGCCACACGTGTACGATATTAACAAACAAAGCCTGCAATAATGTTAGAACCCCAAAAACGGCTGGTCTCATGATCACTCGTGATTCAGGACTTCAAAATTTGAAAAACCATATACATCTGGAAAAGTAAATTTGTAGCCACATATATATGCATCGTTGTGACAGATCTAGCTCCACATGATCAGCCTATCATGTTTTTTTGGCAACAAGGGACCTAGGATTACTAAATTAATTGTCTTATACATGGGGGCATACGCGTATACGAGGAGATCATATCATAAATAAAAATTAGAAAATGCATGTAGATATCATGTATAGCTTAATTAGTCAATTTTTTTTCTTTTTTATCTATACATATAATAACTAATTTAAAGTAATTAACTTAGGTAACTAGCTTTCTTAAACTATGCGTTATACCCTAGCCTAATCTCTAATCACTAACTGTCACCTCAGCGTCACATCACAATTTCCTCACATCTCTCAATCTCTCAGGGGGGTGTTTGTTTTTTGTTAAAAGCACTTCAGAATCTCTTATGTCTGCCCCGCGCAGACGTTTGTGTCTGCAGTGTGTTTGTTTTCTTCAAGTGCTTTCATTAAAAAAGGTCTTCAAGACCATTTCCTCAGGCTGATGTGGACTAGTGTCTGCAAGGGTCTACTATCCTCTTCTTCTCTGATCTTTCAAACAAATCCCAACCCTAGCATCAGCCGACACATCGATCTCCACCTCCATCGCTGTCGATCTCCATCTTCATCTCCGACACATCGATCTCCACCTCCATCCAGCCGACACATCGATCTCCACCTCCATCGATGTCGATCTCCATCTTCATCTCCGACACATCGATCTCCACCTCCATCGCCGTCGATCTCCATCTTCATTTCCGGCGAAGCCCTCACCTCCATCGATCTCCATCTTCATCTCCGACAAATCCCTCATCTCCACCTTCAGGTACGTGACGAGATCCAATTGCATTATCAGATTGTGCATAAAATTAGTGATTTTTAATCATTGGTTTGATGTTATTCACTATGTTTGATACTACTTTCTTACTTGATTCGTTGTTGATATCCCTTATGATGATTGATGTCTTGTTCAGTAGGTGATATTTTATTATGATATACAGGTAATGTTAAGATTTGTTAGATTACTCTAGTGGTATCACAAATGCTCTGATCTTTGAAAGATGAGTTGCAATTTGGTTTATCACAAATGATAATAGCCACCGAGTTCATGCTTGTTTTTTTATCTGGATAGTAGAATGTTATATGGATGTCCTAGCTAGCTAAATTAGATGGAGATAATGTCATTGACTATCTACTTTGAAGTCAAAGGTTTTTCGTTCGGTCATATGTATCTGAACCATAGTTATTAAAGGCACTAGGCGCATACGGCTCGTCAGGGGTATAGTTGTTAATGGCGAATAACGACAAATAGCAATAAAGTACCTATATGCTACGTAGCGAATTGATAGGAATTTGAAAATACTAAAACAGAATAGAGATGAAAATAGGATTGTAAGACCCTTGCTATTATTAAGCGGTTTTCATTTATGTTACGAAAATAAACGTGTAATTATGAATACATACACTTTGAAAATACGGGTAAATTAAAACTTTTACAAGTTTAAAGAAAATATAACATAATGTATTTGAGTTCGTCTTTTTAGAATAACGACGATGCAACATGCGGAAGATTCTTTTTCTTGTGTGTTCGGTTCTTGTATGGCGCTTGATCTTCATCCGGGAACCCATGATATTTACCTGTGATCAAAACCAACTTAAAAGTTAGTTTTGATGCTTAAATAATAGTTTAATACAAGTTCTAAACAATCAAACAACAATAAAAATCAATTTTCCAACTCTGTAGTCTGTCACGGGCCGCAACAGACTTATCCTTGGCTTTCGCGGGGCGCCACAATCTGTGGCGGGGCGCGACGGCTTAATACTTCTCCGTCGCGGGGTGCGACGGACCCATTTCGACAGAATGTTTGTTGTTTAGTGCTGCTGATTCCCAGCTCAATTTCTACTAACTTAACATACACCAAAATGTTCATATCTTTCAATTTATAAATCCGTTTTACACGATTCTTTTTCCTATGCGATCGTAATTTGATTCTCCATCTCATGGAGTTAAATTCCGACATCTGAATTCACAAAATTTTAGATTTCAAACTCTCGGCTTGAAATTAAATTATAACTCTTTTTGACATGTTCATGATTTTATCAAACAAACTTATTTGTCACCTTTAAAATATCATGGACATCAAGTTATATCTGTTTCAAATTACGGGTTTCTTATGTATTCTTAACCCGTTTTACGTATCTACTCATTTTGACCCGTTAAGAGTATTTAGACACTTTTAAGCTTAAATTACGCTTTTTCTTGGTTTACATCCTATCTCCACTTTTGATTATCGACTTGTCATCCACCACATTATATTTGTGGTGGATTTAATGTGGCAAACCGTTTATTCCGAGTTTTATCCCTCAGTTGACATTTTTGCGGAAAAATACATTCAATTCATTGGACACTAACGTTCCGTATCATCCATTTTTATACTTATCCTAAGGACTCAATTGATCAAAATGCTTCTTTCTAAACCACTTTTAAAGGTGGTTTGCCCAATTTACCCATCAAGGGCGGTTTGGTCCACTTAGTCCCTCCTTTTACGACAAGGCTCCTTTGCTAAGGTATTTGGCCAACATTGCACTTTTATCTAGAAATTTATATATATGCGTACCTGGCTCGAGTCAACATATAGACCCGTTTTATACCTCGCTTTAATTAACCGATATTCTATGGTGTCGCAATTATCCAAATTGCTATTCGCTCCTGTTAACATATGACTTGGCAACAATCATTAGTCGATATTGTCAAATGGTGTTATCACCACCATTTGCCCTGTTTGGACTATATGACCAAACATTTACATAGATTAAAAACATGGTTTTTAATTTCCAATTCACACATCCGACCCATTTCGGATTTACCACAAGATCCCTTTTTCTCATAAATTATTTTCTTACATGCTCAACCCATTTCGGCTTACGCCATGGTTATCCTTTTAAGTACAATTTACATTAGTCGACACTTGACTAAATTTCCATTTTTATCATTTTTTCTCATTATTAGTTACACTGTAAGGTAATCTTATCGAAAACACATAATTTCTTAGTCATTACATGACTAAATTACCGTTTCGCCTCTTTTTACCATAAACCATGGTTTTTATCATTTATATTTGTTCCGACCAGTTTCATTACGCGTCGGAAACCATATTTCGAATATTATCTCTATCGTATTTATAACTTATAGAATATATACGTATTCTACAAAAGAAGTGTAAGTTTCACTTACCTCGCATCCAAGCCACGCTTTTCTTTTCGTACTTGATCCGTTTGACCTGCTTCCTCCACAAGCTTCCACCTAGCTTGTTAAGCGTCAAACTATCATCATAATTCGTAAGATGGTTAGTTTAGTCATTGTCAGTTCGACTTTCAAAAGTCAATTGCCCCTTTTTAATATATGAGATGCACAATTGAGTTCAACGAACTCACTTAGGCATTTCTTCGACTATTCGGTAGTCGCTATTTTTAGGCCACTAATTTAACTACATTCATCAACATAGTTTACATACATCATATAATCATCTAACTACATAAAACTCATTGTTTCATAAAAAACCCATTTCGCATACATGTACTAATTCAATCTTAACACTTGTTCAAGAACTCTCTTCTTGAATATAGCAAGTATGATGATTTAAACCTTCATTCTATCTTTATTTACTTTTAAATTCTTACACTTTATGCAAGAACTACAATGTCAAGGATTTTCGTCACAACCCTCAAAAACCCATTTCAATCATGAATGAACAAGTACTTAATCTTGTAATTTATTTCAAGTACCTTGTTTCTACTATCAAATATGATGATCTTAAACATGTGTATATCATCATCTTCACTACATAATCAAAACCCACTTGTTTAAGTGTGGTAAATCGTCAAATTATTCAAATCATAGCAACCTATGTAGAATTTCCACTTAGGGTTTTGTTACTAAACAAGTATACATCACTAATTCGGTCCTAGCTTCTACGATTCATACAAAAATCACATATTGTGATGTCCATCCAAATTTTACAACTTCATCAAACAACGTAATTTTACATACCTTATGATCCCCTAGCGTAGGTGATCACTAATATGTGTTTATTTGCTGATTTCAGGCTCAGATCGATCTTCAATTTGATGACTCTTGAGTGAGTTAGGGTTTGCTTATTTTTTCCCTTCCTCTGGTCGATCCACACACACACACACACATTAAGTGTGTGTTGTGTTATATATATATATTTTTTTATAAAACTAGTTTGCCCACTTGGCAACATTAGTCCCTTGTGTTTTACTTAACTCAAAAGAAGCTATAATTCACTATTTATTACTTAATCACGTATTACTAACTATGTTAATTATTCCTATTAAACTTAATGGGTTCGGGAAGTCATAACCCTTTTTTATTTTAAGTCCCGTTAACTCGGGCCCTTTTTAGGTACTTTGTTTTTCTCAAAATGATTATTCTCCTTTTAATTAAAATTAAGTTTAATTATTTAAATACTAATATTTAACGGGTTACTTTTTACCACTAATGGTATTTTACCCGTTCATTAATATCATGGTTGTAAAAATCCCAACTAGGTGCCGATTAATTCCCGATTAATCCCCATAAATTCCGATTAATCGCTAGTCCTCACCCCGCCGCCTGACTAGCGACAAACGATTACTACAACACTGATTAATATTAACGTGGTTAGACTATCAAACCCGTTTTCGGGGTGTTACAAGGATGATTTGTGTCACGGCCCCAGCCCCGGTTTGACCCAGTCAGAAGCCGCGGGACAGGAACCCGTTGTATCGATGATGCGACAGCGGAAGATTTTTAACAGGATCTTTTTAAAACTCAAAATGCCCAATTATTTTATTCCATAATTTGGGATAAAACCCCGTAATTTACATTAGAGGAATTTAACTAGGAAATTCCCTGATTTATTAAAACATGTTTATTCATTTTAACTGAGCCACCTCTTCAAGCTTGTTAGTGCTCCGTAGCACGTTACCTTGATTTACAGCAGGTCGCCTGAAACATGTTTTAAAAATATTTTATTAGCGGGGAAATGCTGGCAAGTCACTCAATTTAATTAACATGACACATAGTTATCAATTACAGCATAAGGGCGATTACAATGGCTTCTATCTTATTTTTATCTGGCGCCGTGTCACATTGCGTGACGATGGTCATACCACTATTGGGTCTTTCCCCAAGTAGTGACGACCACTGTTAGGATATATTAGCCTAACCAGTGAAAATTAGTAATGTGCACAATACCCCACTAGCCAGTGATTAAGATAACCACGACTTATTCCCTGTAATTATAACATTTGAAAATGGAGTATTGTAAAATATTTGATAAAAAGAGAATGACTCACATTGCAAGTTTTAATTGGACAGAGCTTAGCATACTGATTAGCCTTTTTGACCTAAATTAAATAACATGCACACGAACTGGGTTAGTAACTAATACAGCATTTACGATAACTCACGAGATTAAAACCCTCACAATAAATGACAAAGTGCGATACTTAAACATCCATCGAATTCACGACGAATGACAAAGCATAACCCTAATGTGGGCAGCACTTAAACATCCATTGGATAGTTTAATCGATCGGACATTGAATCGTAGCAGCGATCGAGTTATTACTGTGACAACTCGAGTTTCCGACTTTCACTTTCGCATTAAATGCACGTTGACTTTGACTGTTTAGTTGTTTGACTTGTAACTATACACGTTATGTTATAATGAAAGGCACTATGATTGTTACATGTTTATGTGATTTAGATTATAACATGAAACGTATGGTATTGTGAACTCTGCATGTATGTGATTGATATTAAAACATGAGACTTAGTATTTTAGAAAAAAAAAAAAACACTTGAACTGTTTAACACCTGAAAGGACCCGACGAAACAGAAGTTGATTCGCCAAGAACATCCCGACGAAACAGGATCCGTTTCGTCAACCTAATCTCGACGAAACAGGCTGTTTCGCCGGCCCATTATTACGCGAAGCCCATTAAGGGCCCAGAACGCTGTTTCGTGTATATTTACGGGAAACGAGTTCAGTTTCACACGTTTTAACAATCTGAAACCCTAAAACTCTCCCAAGTGTGGCGGCAGTGTGTGTTTCCCCAAGCCCTCTCTAGCGATCAAACTATCATCCCGGATATCTCGGTTAGTGCGTGCTCGTCTAATCGGTTTCTTTGTCCTTTGATTTCTTTATACATGTTGTGTATATGCTTGATTTCTGGATCATGTATGAGTATATGTGTATGATGAATACTTAGGGTTTTCATGAACCTCTCGATGATTATGCATGTTAGCGGTTATGCATAGGGTATGGATTACATGAGTGTTGTTTTGTGATGATGATGATCGATAATACTGATGCCGACTGTTAGCAGGGGTTAGGGTTTCTGTGATGACTGCATATATGATACTTGTTCACGAAATGGAATTTACGGCGAAACAGGGGTGTTTCGCCAAGGGTTAACGACGAAACAGTGTGTGTTTCGCCAAGGGTAATCGACGAAACAGAAGTGTTTCGTCAAAGGGTTTCACGGCGAAACAGGGGTGTTTCGCCGACTGGGTAAACTGTTTGGTAATTTGATTCTGTTAAGACTTAACTGAGTTAACTGACTGCTGCTAGATGCTACGCCTGATCATGAATATGTGCAATGTGCTACTTGGTAATTATTGATGCGCTATCCACTATGATTATACTTACGTGCCAACTTCGTAAATACAAACTGATTGTGTATACGTGCACACTTTAGGACGAGATTGACTTACTTTGAGCACATACTTAGCATACCGAGCAAAACAAGGTGAGTTCACACTCTTACCAAGGCATGGGATTCCCGGGGTTGGGAATGGGATTGAATGATTTCATGTACTTACTTCTCTACTAGAATACGCACCACTGTCCTCGGGTTGGGAAGGACACCTATTGATACAGCTAGACTAGTAATACATGGGAAGCCCCCACTACTCTTCGCACACATGCCTGGAATAGCCGCGATACAAATACTAATCTTCGCAAACATGCCTGGGTTGGCCGCGATACAATTACTAAACTTCGCAAACATGCCCGGAGGGCCGCGATACAAATATAACTAGTCTAGAAAACATGGGAAACCCCCACTAAACTTCGCAAACATGCCTAGAGGGCCGCGATACCATTACATACAATACATGATTACTAGACGAACTTATGATTTACGATACGAACACTATAATTGAACAACCAACTGTGAACTCGCTCAACTAGTTGTTGACTCTCTGTTACATGCCTTGCAGGACCATAGGTACTCTTGGAGCTTGCACGGGAGGCGCGGTCGTTGTGGGCACGGATTTTGGATGTTATGATACACTCTTTTGTGACACTTCAACTTAATACTTATGTTGGGTTTTTACATTATTGCTTCCGCTACACACTTGTTTATGTTTGGTTTTGTAAACACCTATCGTATTGATGAAGGACTTTTACTATTTACTTATATGTTCAATATGATTGGTGGCTTGATCCTGGTCAGTCACGCCTCCAAGCGGTGGTACTCCGCGTGTGGATTTTGGGGGTGTGACAGATTGGTATCAGAGCCATTGGTTATAGTGAACTAGGTTTTAATAAGGGGAAAACGTTTTTATTAAAACCAGACTATAACCAGAACAGTGCTCAACGATCCACAACGACGCTTCGCTCCACGTGCAAGACTCAACATCCTAGGTAATATGGTACATGTTTTATTGCCTACTTGCTAGAATTACATAGAACTTTGCTCATGGTATGCTTAGATACACATAACCCTTATTGCTTGAGAATACTTGTGTGCTCACTTTCTTCTGTCATCGCACTATTCGCGAACCTCTCTCACTTATATTATCTTTGCTATGAAGATCATGTCTGGACGTATCAACATGACACAAGCCCAGTTGACGGCTCTCATTAACGAGCGAGTTGCTGCGGCACTTGCAGCCGCACAAGCAGGAGGTATACCCTGCAGTTGTAACTCACACTAGGATCTTTAGATCCTACACTCCTAAACCAACTCTTGTGTTTAACTTTGTCCTGATTCTTATACATAATAGGTCAACCACCTGTTTGCACCTTCAAAACTTTCATGGACTGTCGTCCTACTACTTTTAGTGGCACGGAAGGAGCGGTTGGACTCCTCCATTGGTTTGAAAAGCTTGAGTCAGTATTTGAAATGTGTGAATGCCCTGAGGCTCGCAGGGTGAAGTACGCAACTGGTACTCTAGAAGGCATTGCGCTGACTTGGTGGAATGCGCAAGTTCAGATATTAGGGTTGGCTGTTGCTAACGCCACACCCTGGAATGATTTCAAGGATTTGATCAAAGAGGAATACTGTAGCCGTGATGACATTCATAAGCTGGAGGTAGAGTTTTACCACTTGAAAATGACGGGGTCAGAAATTGAAGCGTACACCAGAAGATCGAATGAGTTGGCTATTCTGTGTCCTACTATGGTAGACCCTCCCATTAAGCGTATCGAACTGTATCTCAAGGGTCTGGTACCGGAAATTCAAAGTCACGTAACCTCAGCGAATCTTGGTACCATTCAACAGATTGTCAAGTTAGCTCATCGCCTCACCGATCAGGCAGTGGAACAGAACAAGCTGCCTAAACGTATCAGCGCTACCACTACCGCTACCACTCCAGCTACTCCTGCTACTCCCAGTGACAACAAGCGGAAATGGGAAGGGGATTCCAGCAAGGGTTCAGCTACCGTACAGTCTCAAGCACAGCAGCAGCGCAAGACTAGTGATTACCAGAGTCCGAGTCAGCAATCGTCTGGTGGTCAGGGGCAGAGTGGATATCGGGGAATTCATCCACTGTGTAACAGGTGCAACAGACACCACAGTGGTCAGTGTCGTAAAGGCCGCTGTCAGAGATGTATAAGGGTAGGTCATGAAGCTAAAGATTGCAGGAGCTCAAGGCCTGCGAATCAGAACCAGCAACAACAGCCACCAGCTCCACGAAACCAGCCACAGCAACAACAACAACAAGGAAATAGGGCATGCTTTCAGTGTGGGGCTGAAGGTCACTTCAAGCGGAACTGCCCCCAGTTAAACCAGAATCAGAATAACAACAACAATAATCAGGGCAATGGGAACAACATTGGGGGAAACAACAACGACAATGGTGCTAGGGGTCGTGCATTTGTGATTGGTCAGGGTGATGCAAGGAACGATCCTAATGTGGTTATGGGTAAGTTTCTTCTCGACGACTTTTATGTTACTGTATTATTTGATTCGGGTGCGGATACCAGTTATATGTCTCTGAAAGTTAGTCAAATGCTTAAACGCGCACCAACACTTTTGAACACCAAACATGTCGTAGAGTTAGCTAACGGAAAAAGTCTAGATGCCACACACATAGTTCAGGGTTGTAATCTTATCCTCGCTGGTTAGACTTTCTCTATCGATCTCATTCCTATAACTCTGAGTAGTTTTGATATCGTCATTGGTATGGATTGGTTATCCCAACAACAAGCAGAGATCCTATGCAAGGAGAAGATCATTCGCATTTCCCGTACTGGAAAAGAACCTCTCGAAGTTCAAGGCGACAAGAGTGGTGTCGTGAGTGGCATCATCTCCTTCTTGAAGGCTCAGAAGTGTCTACGAAAGGGCCACACCGCTGTTTTAGCACTCGTTACTGATACATCGAAGAAAGAGAAAAAGATTGAGGATATTCCTGTAGTACGCGATTTTCCTCAAGTGTTTCCTGAAGAGTTACCTGGGCTACCGCCTCATCGTCAGGTCGAATTTCAGATCGAGCTAGCTCCAGGAGCAGCACCTATAGCTCGAGCACCCTATCACTTAGCTCCAAATGAACTGGAAGAACTGTCTAAGCAATTGCAAGAACTCTTGGAAAAGGGTTTCATACATCCTAGCTCTTCGCCCTGGGGAGCTCCAGTATTATTTGTGAAGAAGAAAGACGGTACCTTCCGCATGTGCATCGATTACCGCGAACTAAACAAGGTGACCGTGAAGAATCGCTATCCTCTTCCACGCATCGACGACTTATTCGACCAGTTGCAAGGGTCGAGCTATTACTCGAAGATTGACCTGAGGTCAGGCTATCATCAATTGAAAGTCCGGGATGAGGACGTCTCTAAAACAGCATTCAGAACTCGCTACGGCCATTACGAGTTTTTGGTCATGCCATTCGGGCTAATGAACGCGCCTGCGGTTTTCATGGATCTTATGAACAGGGTGTGCAAACCTTATCTTGACAAGTTTGTTATTGTTTTCATCGACGACATCCTGATTTATTCGAAGAATCGGGAGGAACATGAGCAGCATTTATGACTTATTCTGGAACTTCTTCGAGCAGAACAACTGTACGCTAAGTTTTCAAAATGCGACTTCTGGCTTCGTGAAGTCCACTTCCTAGGCCACGTGGTAAACAAGGATGGGATTCATGTCGATCCATCCAAGGTAGATTCGATCAAGAACTGGCCTGCACCTCGCACACCAACCGAAATACGCCAATTCTTGGGTTTGGCGGGTTATTACAGACGGTTCATCAAAGACTTTTCAAAGATTGCACAGCCGCTTACATTACTGACATAGAAAGGTGTTGCTTATCGTTGGGGTGATATACAGGAAACAGCGTTTCAGCACTTAAAGGATAGACTTTGTAGCGCACCTATTCTCTCATTGCCTGAAGGCACGGACGATTTTATAGTCTACTGTGACGCATCCATCCAAGGTCTTGGATGTGTGTTGATGCAACGGGATAAAGTTATCGCTTATGCTTCGCGCCAACTTAAGATTCACGAACGGAATTACACTACACATGATCTAGAGCTGGGAGCTGTTATTTTTGCGCTCAAGATATGGCGACATTACCTGTATGGCACTAAGTTCACCATCTACACCGATCACAGGAGTCTCGAACATATCTTCAAGCAGAAAGAATTGAACATGCGACAACGTTGATGGGTTGAACTACTGAACGATTACGAATGTGCTGTAAAGTACCATCCGGGCAAAGCCAATGTGGTGGCCGACGCCCTCAGTCGAAAGGATACTACACCTAGGCGTGTACGAGCATTGCAACTCACTATTCAGTCTAGTCTTCCTTCTCAGATACGAGATGCTCAGGTAGAAGCATTGAAACCAGAAAACGTCAGGGCTGAAGCCCTACGCGGCTCAAGGCAACGATTAGAACAAAAGGCTGACGGAGCCTACTATGTAACAAGACGCATCTGGGTCCCACTCTATGGCAACTTACGCGAGCTTGTAATGGATGAAGCTCATAAGTCTTGCTACTCAGTACATCCTGGTTCGGATAAGATGTACCATGACTTGAAAACTACATATTGGTGGCCTAGCATGAAAGCTCACATAGCCACTTACGTTAGCAAGTGTTTGACTTGTGCGAGAGTCAAAGCGGAATATCAGAAACCATCAGGCCCACTCCAACAGCCTGAGATACCACAATGGAAATGGGAACAAATTTCCATGGATTTTGTTACTGGCCTACCTAGATCTCAGCGCGAGAATGATACTATTTGGGTGATCGTGGATCGACTCACAAAGTCTGCTCACTTCTTGGCTATCAAGGAAACGGATAAGTTCTCCACTCTAGCAGACGTATATCTTAAGGAAGTTGTCTCGAGGCACGGGGTGCCCACCTCTATTATCTCCGATCGTGATGCACGTTTTACTTCAGAACTGTGGCAAGCAATGCATAAATCTTTTGGCTCTCGATTAGACATGAGCACAGCCTATCACCCTCAGACAGATGGGCAATCTGAGCGCACTATTCAAACTCTAGAAGACATGCTTCGGGCGAGCGTAATTGGCTTTGGCAAGGGCTGGGAAAAACATCTGCCACTTGTGGAATTTTCGTACAAAAACAGCTACCACACCAGCATAAAAGTTGCTCCGTTTGAGGCATTGTACGGGCGTAAATGCCGATCACCTCTTTGTTGGGCAGAGGTGGGTGACAGTCAAATCACAGGTCCAGAAATGGTAGTTGACACTACTGAAAAGATTGCTCAAATACGACAACGCATGGCGGCAGCTCGTGATCGTCAGAAAGCATACGCAGATAAAGACAGGAAACTACTCGAGTTCCAGGTTGGGGATCGAGTGCTACTCAAGGTTTCACCCTGGAAGGGTGTTGTTCGTTTTGGCAAACGAGGCAAGCTCAATCCACGATACGTTGGACCATTCGAAGTCATAGAGAAAATAGGCAAAGTGGCCTACAGACTGAACTTACCAGCTGAACTCAGTGCGGTTCACAACGTTTTCCACGTGTCGAATCTGAAGAAGTGTCTGTCAGATGAGACCCTCATAGTTCCTTTGAAGGAGCTCACTATCGACGAACGGTTACATTTCGTCGAGGAACCAGTTGAAATCACGGACCGGGATGTTAAGGTCCTCAAGAACCCCAGAATACCTCTTGTTCGAGTTCGTTGGAACTCCCGTCGTGGCCCAGAGTATACCTGGGAGCGTGAAGATCAAATGAAACTCAAATATCCCCGGTTGTTCGAAAACAATGCAACTACTACTGAGGCTGAAGCTACTACAGAATTTCGGGACGAAATTCCAACTCAACGGGGGGATGATGTGACACCCCAGGAAAACCAGTAAACGATACAACTTACCTAGCTTCCTCAGTAACCGCATGCTAAATTTCGGGACGAAATTTCTTTCAAGTTGGGGATAATGTGACAACTCGAGTTTCCGACTTTCACTTTCGCATTAAATGCACGTTGACTTTGACTGTTTAGTTGTTTGACTTGTAACTATACACGTTATGTTATAATGAAAGGCACTATGATTGTTACATGTTTATGTGATTTAGATTATAACATGAAACGTATGGTATTGTGAACTCTGCATGTATGTGATTGATATTAAAACATGAGACTTAGTATTTTAGAAAAAAAAAAAAAACACTTGAACTGTTTAACACCTGAAAGGACCCGACGAAACAGAAGTTGATTCGCCAAGAACATCCCGACGAAACAGGATCCGTTTCGTCAACCTAATCTCGACGAAACAGGCTGTTTCGCCGGCCCATTATTACGCGAAGCCCATTAAGGGCCCAGAACGCTGTTTCGTGTATATTTACGGGAAACGAGTTCAGTTTCACACGTTTTAACAATCTGAAACCCTAAAACTCTCCCAAGTGTGGCGGCAGTGTGTGTTTCCCCAAGCCCTCTCTAGCGATCAAACTATCATCCCGGATATCTCGGTTAGTGCGTGCTCGTCTAATCGGTTTCTTTGTCCTTTGATTTCTTTATACATGTTGTGTATATGCTTGATTTCTGGATCATGTATGAGTATATGTGTATGATGAATACTTAGGGTTTTCATGAACCTCTCGATGATTATGCATGTTAGCGGTTATGCATAGGGTATGGATTACATGAGTGTTGTTTTGTGATGATGATGATCGATAATACTGATGCCGACTGTTAGCAGGGGTTAGGGTTTCTGTGATGACTGCATATATGATACTTGTTCACGAAATGGAATTTACGGCGAAACAGGGGTGTTTCGCCAAGGGTTAACGACGAAACAATGTGTGTTTCGCCAAGGGTAATCGACGAAACAGAAGTGTTTCGTCAAAGGGTTTCACGGCGAAACAAGGGTGTTTCGCCGACTGGGTAAACTGTTTGGTAATTTGATTCTGTTAAGACTTAACTGAGTTAACTGACTGCTGTTAGATGCTACGCCTGATCATGAATATGTGCAATGTGCTACTTGGTAATTATTGATGCGCTATCCACTATGATTATACTTACGTGCCAACTTCGTAAATACAAACTGATTGTGTATACGTGCACACTTTAGGACGAGATTGACTTACTTTGAGCACATACTTAGCATACCGAGCAAAACAAGGTGAGTTCACACTCTTACCAAGGCATGGGATTCCCGGGGTTGGGAATGGGATTGAATGATTTCATGTACTTACTTCGCTACTAGAATACGCACCACTGTCCTCGGGTTGGGAAGGACACCTATTGATACAGCTTGACTAGTAATACATGGGAAGCTGTCACGACCCCCGACCCACCCTGGACGGAATCGAAAGTCGTGAACAGTCCAGCGGTACCGGTGATTATTTTAAAAACGTTGCAGCGGAAATTTCATCAGGACCGTAAGTTAGGAAAAATATCAGAGTTTAGAAACACCGGATTTTATTTATTAAATAGATGGGATAAACCCATGTTTTATAAGATAAATTTGTTACATAAAACAATATTTCTTAATTTGATTTAATTAATAAAATAAGCCACTTCTTGAAGCCTTTCAGTGTCGTATCCAGCTCTTATTCCAATTTATTGTAATTACCTGAAAAATGTTTGAAAAAGGTTTTGTCAGCGAAAATACTGAGTGAATTCATTCCAATTATATAAAATATATTGTTATACCTTACAGTATTAAGGTTTTTATATTTGTTTATATTTACCCAACTCAATCAGTATTTGTCAAATGCTGACAGTTCCAATGTGACAGTAATCATATCAATTATTGGCTCACTTTAGTCCAATAGTGAATTTATCAAATAATTCTATTTTACTATTATTCAATTTATCTGTCACTAGGCGATTCCTGTGACTATAATCATATCAATATTGATTATTCTTTCAATTAATGATTCTGGTCATATCACTGTTGATCATTCTTTCAACCAGTGATTCTATAACACTGTTGATCATTCTCTCAACTAGTGCTTTCGGTCATGTCACTGTTGATCATTTTCTTTCAACGTGACTAAGACTAAAATATAATCTTAGTAAAATGCATAATTTCCACTGTTATTGTAATCATGATAATATTAACTAACTTTCTGGCAAATAATAATGAGAATCAAATAATATATAAAATCTTTCATACCAGCTATTAATATAAAAACTTAATCACTGTAAGTATAACTGGTAACTATTTAGGATTCTGGAAAAGCCTTTGTAAATATAATTGTATCACAAAAAGGTGATAAAACTGTGAGAAAATAGAGTGGACTCACAAACTGTGAGAAAAGAGAAATGAACTCACATTGCAGATTTCTACGGGCAAAGCTTAGTCTACAGATAATCCTTGATATATTGCAGATTTAATTTGAGCAGAGCCTAGCCTATTGATTAGCCTTTTTAATCTAATGCACATGAACTAGGTAAGTAACTTAATATAGCATTTTACGATAACTCACGAGATCAAATTCTCACAACGAACGACAAAGTGCAATACTTCATCCATCGAATTAACGATGATCCGTCAAATTAATGACGAACGACAAAGTACAATACTTCATCCATCGAATTAACGATGATCCGTCAAATTAATGACGAACGACAAAGTATAACCCTAATGTGGGCGGCACTTAAACATCCATTGGATATATTGATCGATCGGACAATGAATCGTAATAGCGATCGAGTTATTACCCTGTTCTGCAGCACCCCGCTATACTTAATTAGAGTTTCGTGTGTGTTAATTGTGGTATGCGGACGAAAACTCAGCGTAATTTTGGAGTTTGAACGTCGTTTCAGTGCCCAGATTCAAGTGCCAATGTCCTCTATTTATAGCTGAATTTTGTCCAGCCCTGCGCATCGTAGCACTATAACCCCTGCGCATCGTATGGAACTTTATCAAGCCTGCGCATCGTAGGCCAGAAACCCCTGCGCATCGTATGGGTTCCAAAATTGCTATTTGCTTGCCGCGTGTGTTTCTAGCTTTGCTGAGTTTACGATTCGATTAAATTCGAATTTTATAATAACTTATAAGGATAATCATCAAGTAGGAAATGTCCCCCCTGAGTTTTAGGGGCCCTGATCCTGATTCTGATTGTTCTGAAAATTTTAGGGTTCGCGTAGAATTACTTGGGTGTCTCAATTAGGGTTTCCTATTGGATAAAATATAAATAGGACTTTTAATGAGGGTTGTTACATTCTCCCCACCTTAATAAAAATCTCGTCCTCGAGATTTGCTGAATAAGTAAAAATACTTTTTCTTCATCTTAGGTTCCAGCTCCCAAGTGTATTTGGGTTATGATATTTCTAGACTTATGTCATATTCTAGTCAATAAAACAATATTAAGGTAGATGACACAGAATTGAAATATCAAATTTTGTAAATATTAGTTGTATCATAAGTAGAATTCAAAGGTTCAACTGAATTATTTGAAAAAATCGATGTCAAACGGATGAGATGAAATGATATAATTTCCAATGTGACTATGTTCAAGCAAAAAGATATATGATCAATAAATATTTAGAATGAATGTGAAGAACTTTTAGAATCAAATAAAAATTCTTTTGTCAAAAGAAAGCTTACTTTGATTGGCAATTGAAGAAGACTCGGAATCAACAATCTCAAAATGAAATAAAAGCATGAAAATGATTTGTCAACGATTGAATCATAACAAGAGAAAAATCAGTGTTGACATTTATTAAATTGCAAGGATACACCGAAATACAATAGAGTTTAGTGTATCATTGTCTTAATACATAATTGCATCAAGACTATTTTTCAATGATGAGTCAAACGAAATACATACGAGAATTTGAATGATTCGTATGCTTATGATTTAGCCCAAGCTACAAGTTTATAACGACGCTGTAAGGTGTCGTAAGGATTGAAATAATTCAATAATTACGGTGACCGAACAATTTCACCGTATAATCAACTGAAAGCTTTAATGAAGTAAATTTGGATATTCAGTTCAAATAGGATTTTCAAATGAAAAGACCAAATGAATATTATAGAATTTTCGATAAATGATGAAAGAAACGTTAAGAGGTACACCGGAATATGATATGAATTTGTGTACACTTATCTTAACACATAATTGTATTTAAGACTGTTTAAGATGATGAACCAACAGAAATTAAAATTCGTTCATTAGGAATGAAAATGAGAATATCTCAAGATTCAAATTAAAGAAAATGCCACCACAAGGTGTCATAGGAATTGAAAATAGTAGCGGTGAATGAAACAAATTTCACCATGCTTTAAATCAAGTGAAGTAAATCCGAATGTTTCGAATGAATCTAGTAGGATTGAAATCGAAATACTTGGATAATGTTTTTCGATCAAAAATGATAAAATAATAAAGATTACGAAACGCTCGATTGCTGATATAAAATCTTTAAGAGATACACTGAAATATGAAATGAAATTGTGTATCATTATCTTAGCACATGATTGTGTTAAGATTGATTTTATAGAATAAACCAACAAAACGGATTCAATATAAATAAATAATTAAACCCGTATACGAGATTAGCACAAGCTTCAAATTTTGTGAAAACGTCACCACAAGGTGATCGTGACCAAATAAATGATTCAGTGAAAGTGAAGACCAAACAATTCTGTTATGGTTTTGAATAGATGAAATACTTGACAAAATGGATTTATTTATAAACTTTTATTTGTACTAGGGTCAAATAATAACTTAACTTAGATATTACATATTAGCGACTACGTCTGGAATCATTTCTGCTTCTTGCGTAGTAAGTATGAATGCTCACGCGTTCTTCTTAGCTCCATCTACAGTTCTGGCTTTGTTGTCAAGTGCTTTGGTTAGTTTTGGGCAATATGGTTTAATGTGTCCTGTTTCTCCGCAATTGAAACAAACAGTAGTTTTCCTTCTACACTCTTCCTCTATATGCCCGGTCATCTTGCAGAAGTTACAGTTTCTGCAGTTAGGTTGCTCCAGTGACGGTTCAGTTCCTGTCTTTTTGTAGAATTCTTGGGAAATTTTCTGGGCTAACTCTTTCTTCTTATTTTCTTCTCTTGTGCGGATTAGTCCATTTGTCAGCATGTTAGCTAGTTCGACTGCTTCTTCAATAGTCTGTGGTCTAGTGGCCTTAACTATGTCTCGAATTTCGCTAACTAATCCCCAAATATAACGAGAAATTAGTACAGGTTCTGGCGAAGCCAGAGTTGGTACCATTCTTGCATATTCGAAGAACGTTGTCGTATATTCACAACAATTAACATCTATCATTTTATGATTTAGGAACTTGTTAGTTATTCGTTCTTTTTCATAAGGAGGACAAAATTTCCTTTCTATCATTTCTTTGAATTTTTCCCAGTTCATGGCATAAGCCATGTCACTTCCTTTTGCCTGAAGAATTGTATTCCACCATTCTAAGGCTTCTTCCTTAAAGAGATTAGATGCATACATCACCTTATCTTCTTCGACACATTTGCTGATTGTAAGAACAGCTTCCGTCTTTTCCAACCATCGCAGAGCAGCCGTGGCTCCTTCACTGCCGGCGAACTCAGTTGGTTTACAGGCTAGAAATTCTTTGTAGGTACACCCGAGAGTCATCGCCTTCTTTTTCTTGGGAAATGGGGTTTTGATAATATCATCATTACCTCCATTGACACTATGGCTAAAACCATCGTCACGAGTATGCTTGCTACTCACAACTTTGGTAGGTTCTACGGTATTTTTAACAGCTTTAATTATTAAAGGTAAAGCATTAGCTATTCCTTGGGCTATTAGATTTTCTATAGCATTTTTATCCAAAGGATTTTCATTATTAGCATGAACTTCTGGATTATGTGGTACTTCATTCGACATCTGAATTGCAAACATTTTTACTTATTAATATCACAGAATAATTAGAACAAAACAATACTTCCAGGATATTATATGTGCATATCGACATATATTCATATATAACACATATGTTAATTTATATCAGTTTCCTAACTTTATTGTTTAAGTTTAGGTATTAAAAAGAACACCTAATTAGCTTAAACAAGTGGCTATTTGAGTTGGCTCTGATACCACCTTCTGTCACGACCCCCGACCCACCCTGGACGGAATCGGAAGTCGTGAACAGTCCAGCGGTACCGGTGATTATTTTAAAAAAGTTGCAGCGGAAATTTCATCAGGACCGTAAGTTAGGAAAAATATCAGAGTTTAGAAACACCGGATTTTATTTATTAAATAGATGGGATAAACCCATGTTTTATAAGATAAATTTGTTACATAAAACAATATTTCTTAATTTGATTTAATTAATAAAATAAGCCACTTCTTGAAGCCTTTCAGTGTCGTATCCAGCTCTTATTCCAATTTATTGTAATTACCTGAAAAATATTTGAAAAAGGTTTTGTCAGCGAAAATACTGAGTGAATTCATTCCAATTATATAAAATATATTGTTATACCTTACAGTATTAAGGTTTTTATATTTGTTTATATTTACCCAACTCAATCAGTATTTGTCAAATGCTGACAGTTCCAATGTGACAGTAATCATATCAATTATTGGCTCACTTTAGTCCAATAGTGAATTTATCAAATAATTCTATTTTACTATTATTCAATTTATCTGTCACTAGGCGATTCCTGTGACTATAATCATATCAATATTGATTATTCTTTCAATTAATGATTCTGGTCATATCACTGTTGATCATTCTTTCAACTAGTGATTCTATAACACTGTTGATCATTCTCTCAACTAGTGCTTTCGGTCATGTCACTGTTGATCATTCTTTCAACTAGTAACTCAGATTATATTACTATTGATCATTCTTTCAACTAGTAATTTCTATTCATAACACTGTTGATCATTCTCTCAACTAGTGTCTTTGGACATAATTGTGTCCCGTGACATTTCTTTGTCAAATATATTACTTTTGGCATAAAACCATTTAATCCAGAAAATGACATATATTAATTTATGTCAAATTACTATAACTTATAATATGTTAATTAAATAATTGTAATATCATTATTTAATATTTTAACGTGACTAAGACTAAAATATAATCTTAGTAAAATGCATAATTTCCACTGTTATTGTAATCATGATAATATTAACTAACTTTCTGGCAAATAATAATGAGAATCAAATAATATATAAAATCTTTCATACCAGCTATTAATATAAAAACTTAATCACTGTAAGTATAACTGGTAACTATTTAGGATTCTGGAAAAGCCTTTGTAAATATAATTGTATCACAAAAAGGTGATAAAACTGTGAGAAAATAGAGTGGACTCACAAACTGTGAGAAAAGAGAAATGAACTCACATTGCAGATTTCTACGGGCAAAGCTTAGTCTACAGATAATCCTTGATATATTGCAGATTTAATTTGAGCAGAGCCTAGCCTATTGATTAGCCTTTTTAATCTAATGCACATGAACTAGGTAAGTAACTTAATATAGCATTTTACGATAACTCACGAGATCAAATTCTCACAACGAACGACAAAGTGCAATACTTCATCCATCGAATTAACGATGATCCGTCAAATTAATGACGAACGACAAAGTACAATACTTCATCCATCGAATTAACGATGATCCGTCAAATTAATGACGAACGACAAAGTATAACCCTAATGTGGGCGGCACTTAAACATCCATTGGATATATTGATCGATCGGACAATGAATCGTAATAGCGATCGAGTTATTACCCTGTTCTGCAGCACCCCGCTATACTTAATTAGAGTTTCGTGTGTGTTAATTGTGGTATGCGGACGAAAACTCAGCGTAATTTTGGAGTTTGAACGTCGTTTCAGTGCCCAGATTCAAGTGCCAATGTCCTCTATTTATAGCTGAATTTTGTCCAGCCCTGCGCATCGTAGCACTATAACCCCTGCGCATCGTATGGAACTTTATCAAGCCTGCGCATCGTAGGCCAGAAACCCCTGCGCATCGTATGGGTTCCAAAATTGCTATTTGCTTGCCGCGTGTGTTTCTAGCTTTGCTGAGTTTACGATTCGATTAAATTCGAATTTTATAATAACTTATAAGGATAATCATCAAGTAGGAAATGTCCCCCCTGAGTTTTAGGGGCCCTGATCCTGATTCTGATTGTTCTGAAAATTTTAGGGTTCGCGTAGAATTACTTGGGTGTCTCAATTAGGGTTTCCTATTGGATAAAATATAAATAGGACTTTTAATGAGGGTTGTTACATTCTCCCCACCTTAATAAAAATCTCGTCCTCGAGATTTGCTGAATAAGTAAAAATACTTTTTCTTCATCTTAGGTTCCAGCTCCCAAGTGTATTTGGGTTATGATATTTCTAGACTTATGTCATATTCTAGTCAATAAAACAATATTAAGGTAGATGACACAGAATTGAAATATCAAATTTTGTAAATATTAGTTGTATCATAAGTAGAATTCAAAGGTTCAACTGAATTATTTGAAAAAATCGATGTCAAACGGATGAGATGAAATGATATAATTTCCAATGTGACTATGTTCAAGCAAAAAGATATATGATCAATAAATATTTAGAATGAATGTGAAGAACTTTTAGAATCAAATAAAAATTCTTTTATCAAAAGAAAGCTTACTTTGATTGGCAATTGAAGAAGACTCGGAATCAACAATCTCAAAATGAAATAAAAGCATGAAAATGATTTGTCAACGATTGAATCATAACAAGAGAAAAATCAGTGTTGACATTTATTAAATTGCAAGGATACACCGAAATACAATAGAGTTTAGTGTATCATTGTCTTAATACATAATTGCATCAAGACTATTTTTCAATGATGAGTCAAACGAAATACATACGAGAATTTGAATGATTCGTATGCTTATGATTTAGCCCAAGCTACAAGTTTATAACGACGCTGTAAGGTGTCGTAAGGATTGAAATAATTCAATAATTACGGTGACCGAACAATTTCACCGTATAATCAACTGAAAGCTTTAATGAAGTAAATTTGGATATTCAGTTCAAATAGGATTTTCAAATGAAAAGACCAAATGAATATTATAGAATTTTCGATAAATGATGAAAGAAACGTTAAGAGGTACACCGGAATATGATATGAATTTGTGTACACTTATCTTAACACATAATTGTATTTAAGACTGTTTAAGATGATGAACCAACAGAAATTAAAATTCGTTCATTAGGAATGAAAATGAGAATATCTCAAGATTCAAATTAAAGAAAATGCCACCACAAGGTGTCATAGGAATTGAAAATAGTAGCGGTGAATGAAACAAATTTCACCATGCTTTAAATCAAGTGAAGTAAATCCGAATGTTTCGAATGAATCTAGTAGGATTGAAATCGAAATACTTGGATAATGTTTTTCGATCAAAAATGATAAAATAATAAAGATTACGAAACGCTCGATTGCTGATATAAAATCTTTAAGAGATACACTGAAATATGAAATGAAATTGTGTATCATTATCTTAGCACATGATTGTGTTAAGATTGATTTTATAGAATAAACCAACAAAACGGATTCAATATAAATAAATAATTAAACCCGTATACGAGATTAGCACAAGCTTCAAATTTTGTGAAAACGTCACCACAAGGTGATCGTGACCAAATAAATGATTCAGTGAAAGTGAAGACCAAACAATTCTGTTATGGTTTTGAATAGATGAAATACTTGACAAAATGGATTTATTTATAAACTTTTATTTGTACTAGGGTCAAATAATAACTTAACTTAGATATTACATATTAGCGACTACGTCTGGAATCATTTCTGCTTCTTGCGTAGTAAGTATGAATGCTCACGCGTTCTTCTTAGCTCCATCTACAGTTCTGGCTTTGTTGTCAAGTGCTTTGGTTAGTTTTGGGCAATATGGTTTAATGTGTCCTGTTTCTCCGCAATTGAAACAAACAGTAGTTTTCCTTCTACACTCTTCCTCTATATACCCGGTCATCTTGCAGAAGTTACAGTTTCTGCAGTTAGGTTGCTCCAGTGACGGTTCAGTTCCTGTCTTTTTGTAGAATTCTTGGGAAATTTTCTGGGCTAACTCTTTCTTCTTATTTTCTTCTCTTGTGCGGATTAGTCCATCTGTCAGCATGTTAGCTAGTTCGACTGCTTCTTCAATAGTCTGTGGTCTAGTGGCCTTAACTATGTCTCGAATTTCGCTAACTAATCCCCAAATATAACGAGAAATTAGTACAGGTTCTGGCGAAGCCAGAGTTGGTACCATTCTTGCATATTCGAAGAACGTTGTCGTATATTCACAACAATTAACATCTATCATTTTATGATTTAGGAACTTGTTAGTTATTCGTTCTTTTTCATAAGGAGGACAAAATTTCCTTTCTATCATTTCCTTGAATTTTTCCCAGTTCATGGCATAAGCCATGTCACTTCCTTTTGCCTGAAGAATTGTATTCCACCATTCTAAGGCTTCTTCCTTAAAGAGATTAGATGCATACATCACCTTATCTTCTTCGGCACATTTGCTGATTGTAAGAACAGCTTCCGTCTTTTCCAACCATCGCAGAGCAGCCGTGGCTCCTTCACTGCCGGCGAACTCAGTTGGTTTACAGGCTAGAAATTCTTTGTAGGTACACCCGAGAGTCATCGCCTTCTTTTTCTTGGGAAATGGGGTTTTGATAATATCATCATTACCTCCATTGACACTATGGCTAAAACCATCGTCACGAGTATGCTTGCTACTCACAACTTTGGTAGGTTCTACGGTATTTTTAACAGCTTTAATTATTAAAGGTAAAGCATTAGCTATTCCTTGGGCTATTAGATTTTCTATAGCATTTTTATCCAAAGCATTTTCATTATTAGCATGAACTTCTGGATTATGTGGTACTTCATTCGACATCTGAATTGCAAACATTTTTACTTATTAATATCACAGAATAATTAGAACAAAACAATACTTCCAGGATATTATATGTGCATATCGACATATATTAATATATAACACATATGTTAATTTATATCAGTTTCCTAACTTTATTGTTTAAGTTTAGGTATTAAAAAGAACACCTAATTAGCTTAAACAAGTGGCTCTTTGAGTTGGCTCTGATACCACCTTCTGTCACGACCCCCGACCCACCCTGGACGGAATCGGAAGTCGTGAACAGTCCAGCGGTACCGGTGATTATTTTAAAAACGTTGCAGCGGAAATTTCATCAGGACCGTAAGTTAGGAAAAATATCAGAGTTTAGAAACACCGGATTTTATTTATTAAATAGATGGGATAAACCCATGTTTTATAAGATAAATTTGTTACATAAAACAATATTTCTTAATTTGATTTAATTAATAAAATAAGCCACTTCTTGAAGCCTTTCAGTGTCGTATCCAGCTCTTATTCCAATTTATTGTAATTACCTGAAAAATGTTTGAAAAAGGTTTTGTCAGCGAAAATACTGAGTGAATTCATTCCAATTATATAAAATATATTGTTATACCTTACAGTATTAAGGTTTTTATATTTGTTTATATTTACCCAACTCAATCAGTATTTGTCAAATGCTGACAGTTCCAATGTGACAGTAATCATATCAATTATTGGCTCACTTTAGTCCAATAGTGAATTTATCAAATAATTCTATTTTACTATTATTCAATTTATCTGTCACTAGGCGATTCCTGTGACTATAATCATATCAATATTGATTATTCTTTCAATTAATGATTCTGGTCATATCACTGTTGATCATTCTTTCAACTAGTGATTCTATAACACTGTTGATCATTCTCTCAACTAGTGCTTTCGGTCATGTCACTGTTGATCATTCTTTCAACTAGTAACTCAGATTATATTACTATTGATCATTCTTTCAACTAGTAATTTCTATTCATAACACTGTTGATCATTCTCTCAACTAGTGTCTTTGGACATAATTGTGTCCCGTGACATTTCTTTGTCAAATATATTACTTTTGGCATAAAACCATTTAATCCAGAAAATGACATATATTAATTTATGTCAAATTACTATAACTTATAATATGTTAATTAAATAATTGTAATATCATTATTTAATATTTTAACGTGACTAAGACTAAAATATAATCTTAGTAAAATGCATAATTTCCACTGTTATTGTAATCATGATAATATTAACTAACTTTCTGGCAAATAATAATGAGAATCAAATAATATATAAAATCTTTCATACCAGCTATTAATATAAAAACTTAATCACTGTAAGTATAACTGGTAACTATTTAGGATTCTGGAAAAGCCTTTGTAAATATAATTGTATCACAAAAAGGTGATAAAACTGTGAGAAAATAGAGTGGACTCACAAACTGTGAGAAAAGAGAAATGAACTCACATTGCAGATTTCTACGGGCAAAGCTTAGTCTACAGATAATCCTTGATATATTGCAGATTTAATTTGAGCAGAGCCTAGCCTATTGATTAGCCTTTTTAACCTAATGCACATGAACTAGGTAAGTAACTTAATATAGCATTTTACGATAACTCACGAGATCAAATTCTCACAACGAACGACAAAGTGCAATACTTCATCCATCGAATTAACGATGATCCGTCAAATTAATGACGAACGACAAAGTACAATACTTCATCCATCGAATTAACGATGATCCGTCAAATTAATGACGAACGACAAAGTATAACCCTAATGTGGGCGGCACTTAAACATCCATTGGATATATTGATCGATCGGACAATGAATCGTAATAGCGATCGAGTTATTACCCTGTTCTGCAGCACCCCGCTATACTTAATTAGAGTTTCGTGTGTGTTAATTGTGGTATGCGGACGAAAACTCAGCGTAATTTTGGAGTTTGAACGTCGTTTCAGTGCCCAGATTCAAGTGCCAATGTCCTCTATTTATAGCTGAATTTTGTCCAGCCCTGCGCATCGTAGCACTATAACCCCTGCGCATCGTATGGAACTTTATCAAGCCTGCGCATCGTAGGCCAAAAACCCCTGCGCATCGTATGGGTTCCAAAATTGCTATTTGCTTGCCGCGTGTGTTTCTAGCTTTGCTGAGTTTACGATTCGATTAAATTCGAATTTTATAATAACTTATAAGGATAATCATCAAGTAGGAAATGTCCCCCCTGAGTTTTAGGGGCCCTGATCCTGATTCTGATTGTTCTGAAAATTTTAGGGTTCGCGTAGAATTACTTGGGTGTCTCAATTAGGGTTTCCTATTGAATAAAATATAAATAGGACTTTTAATGAGGGTTGTTACAGAAGCCCCCACTACTCTTCGCACACATGCCTGGAATGGCCGCGATACAAATACTAATCTTCGCAAACATGCCTGGGTTGGCCGCGATACAATTACTAAACTTCGCAAACATGCCTGGAGGGCCGCGATACAAGTATAACTAGTCTAGAAAACATGGGAAACCCCCACTAAACTTCGCAAACATGCCTAGAGGGCCGCGATACCAATACATACAATACATGATTACTAGACGAACTTATGATTTACGATACGAACACTATAATTGAACAACCAACTGTGAACTCGCTCAACTAGTTGTTGACTCTCTGTTACATGCCTTGCAGGACCATAGGTACTCTTGGAGCTTGCACGGGAGGCGCGGTCGTTGTGGGCACGGATTTTGGATGTTATGATACACTCTTTTGTGACACTTCAACTTAATACTTATGTTGGGTTTTTACATTATTGCTTCCGCTACACACTTGTTTATGTTTGGTTTTGTAAACACCTATCGTATTGATGAAGGACTTTTACTATTTACTTATATGTTCAATATGATTGGTGGCTTGATCCTGGTCAGTCACGCCTCCAAGCGGTGGTACTCCGCGTGTGGATTTTGGGGGTGTGACAATTACCCTGTTTTGCGGCAGCGATTCGTGATTTGTGTGTGTTATAGGACTGTTTCTACGATATCTCAGTGTTCAATTTGAATTTCTACGTCGAATTAACGCAGAATATCAAGTCCCACAGTCTACTACTTATACTTGAAAAGGGCGCCCTCGCGTGGCGCGAGGGGCCTTCGCGTGGCGCGAGGGGTACTACCCTATTATAGGGTAGCCCCGTGTCTTACTAGCTCAGCTGAGTTGGTCTCGCATGCAAATTCGATTTACACGTTAAACTGTTTAGATAATACCGACTAGGGTTTACCCCCCCTGAGTTTTAGGGGCCCTGATCCTGATTCCGATTATTCTGAAAAATTTCAGGGTTTATGCACGATCACTTGGGGTCTTAATTAGGGTTTCCTATTTGACCAAATAAAATAATAAATAATAGTTTTGGTGAGAGTTATTACATCCTCCCCACCTTAATAAAAATCTCATCCTTGAGATTCACTGAAATAAGTGAGGATACTTTCGCTTCATTTCTGATTCCAGCTCCCAAGTGTATTCGGGTCCTCTTCTTGAATCCCACTTGATTTTGACCAATACTAGTCGTTTGTGTTTTGAGAAATTTGACCTTTCTGTCTTCTATCTGAAGAGGTTTCTCAACAAATTTTAACTTTTCGTTTACCTCTATATCTTGAAGAGGTATTACCAGAGATTCGCCAGATAAACATTTCTTGAGGTTGGATACATGAAATACGTCATGCACTCTAGCCAATTCTTCTGGTAGTTGTAAACGATAAGCAACTGGTCTTATACGTTGGATCACTGGGAATGGTCCTACGTATCTTGGACTTAGCTTTCCTTTCTTACCAAACCTAACTATTCCTTTCCAAGGAGATACTTTCAAAAGTACTTTGTCTCCAACTTGAAACTCGAGTGGCTTACGTCGAATATCGGCATAACTTTTCTGGCGATCTCGAGCCGTTTTTAGTCTTTCCTTGATTTGAGTGATCTTGTCGGTAGTTTCTTGTACAATTTCAGGACCTGATAATTGACTTTCTCCCATTTCTGCCCAACAAACTGGAGTTCTACACTTACGTCCGTATAGTGCTTCAAATGGGGCAGCTTCGATACTTGAATGATAACTATTGTTATAGGAGAATTCAATTAAAGGTAAATGGTTATCCCAATTTCCACCAAAATCTATTACACATGCCCTAAGCATGTCCTCCAGAGTTTGGATTGTTCTTTCACTTTGTCCATCTGTTTGAGGATGATAGGCAGTGCTTAGATTTAGTCGAGTTCCCATTGCTTCCTGGAAACTTGTCCAGAAATGGGAAGTGAAACGACTATCTCTATCCGATACAATGGAGAGTGGAACTCCATGTAAGGATACTACTTCGTCTACATACAACTTGGCTAACCTTTCCATGCTAAAGGTTTCTTTCATAGGTAGAAAATGAGCTGATTTGGTTAATCGATCCACAATTACCCAAGTCGCATCATTACCTTTTCTGGTTTTGGGTAACTTGGTAACAAAATCCATTGTTATGAGTTCCCATTTCCATACCGGCATCTCTAATTGTTGTAATAGACCTGATGGTTTCTGGTGTTCTGCCTTAACTTGTGAACAAGTAAGACACTTAGAAACATATCTAGTTATGTCCTTTTTCATTCCTATCCACCAGAAATTATTTCTTAAATCTTGGTACATCTTATTGTTTCCAGGATGCATGGTATATCTAGATTTATGGGCTTCCGCCAAAATCTTATTTCTTAATTCTCCTTGTTTAGGTACCCAAATTCTTTTTTTGGGAATCTCCAAATTCCATCACTTCCTTGTTTCAATTCTTTTATTCGTCCCTTCATTCCTTCAGCATCGTCCTTGATTGCTGTTTCTTAAACATTCTTTAGTTGTTCCATTAAATCTAACTGTAGATTTAATCTGAGAGCACGGACCCGTCGTTGTTTCTCATGATACTTACGACTTAGGGCATCTGCAACTACATTTGCCTTTCCTTCGTGATATTGAATATCACAGTCGTAATCACTTAATATTTCCATCCATCTTCTTTGCCTCATGTTTAATTCATTTTGCCCAAAGATATATCTTAAACTTTTATGATCTGTATAGACAGTAAACTTACTTCCATACAGATAATGTCTCCAAATTTTAAGGGCAAAAATTATGGCTCCTAACTCTAAGTCATGAGTTGTATAGTTTTCCTCGTGCTTTTTCAATTGCCTTGATGCATACACAATTACCTTCTTGCATTGCATTAACACACATCCTAATCCTATCTTTGAAGCATCACAATACACTTCAAAATCTTCTATTCCTTCTGGTAAGGCTAGAATTGGAGCATTTGTTAACTTTTGCTTTAAAATCCTAAAAGCTTCTTCTTGTCTAGGTCCCCACTCAAACTTTGTTGCTTTACAGGTTAGCTTAGTTAATGGTACAGCTATCTTGGAAAAATCCTTAATAAACCGTCTATAATATCCAGCTAAAACTATAAAACTTCTAATCTCCATTGCTGATTGCGGAACCTTCCATTTAGTAATCGCTTCTATCTTAGCAGGATCTACTTGAATACCTTCGTGATTCACCATGTGTCCTAAGAATTGCACTTCTTGTAGCCAAAATTCACACTTCGAGAATTTGGCGTAAAGCTTTTCTGTGACACCTCGAAAATTCGTGTGCAATAAAATAACGACACGTGTCATACAAGACAAATGTTAGAAACCCGGATCTAGTCAAAGATGTATGGTAGGATTTAAAGCGTCGACATGTTAATTAAAATACCTCTGATCGACCAAAATTATAAATCCCAAGACCCTGACTTATGTTAAACATCTGACAATACCCAAGACCGAGTATTTTGATAATGAATTATTGCACAAGACAGGATCCTATGAAATTCTACGATAAACCCTTCCTTTACGACTTTTTGATAATGTCCAAGACATTGTACATCACAAAAGTGATTTAAACTGTTCAAATGCACGTTCTTGAGGTCCCTTACTGTAAATTTGAGGCCCACAATTCGTTTATACCCACTTGCCCTTTCAAAACTTCAACGAACAACAAGTTTTTACCTTCTGCCAAGGGCTTACGCACCGCAAGGGTCAACCCTTACGGTGCGCAAGCATAGCCCAGCGACAATAAAACCGGCAGTAGCCTATTTTCTGCATTTTAACCGACTTAGTTGATGTTTCTTCATTCATGGGTGACCCCTAAAAAGTTCCTAGACCCTAGGGACACATGTGGGAGAGTTGTGGTCATTTGTAGCCTTACATGTCAACAATTCATGGTGTTTAAAACACTATATAAGGCCTCCAAGTTTGCAAACATTCTTGCACTCATATCTGATCATTTCTGGAACTCCAAAGCCGATTCCAAGCCTTCCTAATCATCCATTAGACACTTGTAAGTATGCTTAACCTTCTCTAATTAAGTTTTGCTTAGTATTTAGCTTAAAAGTCAAACCGTCGTAATTAACGGTTGACTTCGAGATTAATTAATAATGGCTCAGTCATATCTCGAATTAAAAAGTACCTTTAAGTAGGTAATTATATGGGTAATAAACCCCTAAGAGGGCACTCACTGATTCCCATCCTAACTAGGTCGATTGTCGAGTCAAAGATGGTTAGAAAAAGTCAACTGAATTGTGATCTTTCGTTTAAACGCATAATTAACAATGTAAAAGGCGTGTAACCTATTTTGTCATTCATATAACCTGATGATAAGTAAAAGAACTTGTCTAAGCCTGTTTGATTCGACAACTTTCTGTTTAAAGATCGATTCGGAACCGAAAGGCGCATAGTTTGACTTTCTGCTTTGACTTCAGTTCTGACCCGGTTTTGATAGGTTTAGACATGCCTTAAAGTTCCATTAGGACCTAGTTACATGTTGGTATAACCCTCTGCGTTTATACCACTTGAACCCTCGATTGTCCGACGTTTCCGTTAAGTGCTTAAATATTGACCATAATGCCCTTATGACCATAAAACGAGAATTTTAGGAAATATGAAAGTACAATAATCTTAGTTACTGATTATTAAACATGTCCCTAAATTTTCACATCAGTTGGTGGTCTAGATTAGGAGTTATGCTTAATGACGTAATTAGAACGCTTCTTAGTAATTAAACGGCGTCATTAGCGTAAAGCCTATCTAAACCCAATTTTTGACACCAAATCTTTTACCCACTGATGTAATATAATATTTTGGGATTTTTGAAGATTTTTAATTATTTTTAAACTGATCATAAGCTAGGGTTAGTGCCTTGATTCGGTAAATACCGATTATACCCTTTTCGGCCATAAAATGAGTTTTACAAGTCCTTTTGCTACCAATCCAATTGCTACTGATTAAATAATAAATGAAGTGTTTTGAACCTTATGAACTGACCTGGAAACTCAGATTCCTATTTTTAACCTGTAAATCGCTTAAAACGACTTTATAAGCGTATTAAACGCATAATAAGGGTTTAAAACCATTTTGTCACGAAGGACTTAACACCAACTGAGATGACCTGTTAAGATAAGTCATTTTACTGATTAATTCAGACCCGAATCACAGAAGCTTAATTAATTCCTTTTATAATCTTTAAAATGACCAAAATACCCCTACAGGGCTTAATTATAGGTTAAACTCGTTTTGGGCATAATGAAAGGTATCCTACTGATATCACAAGATATTTAAGGCATATTAACTTAGGAAACCTGTTTAGGACTCTTATGGTTACCCGTTACGCTTCGTGCGCGTTCGGTTCGGTTTATGTAACTAGTTAACATAAATTAGCCGAAACGGGTCAAACTTTATCGGTTTTATCTCAAAATCCAGAATGTGTATAATATACCCATATTAAGCAAGTCTTAAAACTTGTAGGGTCTAAATCATATTCTATCCGGTCTTCCTTAATCGTGCGTACGAACCGTATCTTTAAAACTAACCGGTCTAAGCTTAAGCTTAACTAAAGACCCATTAGGATTCTAATAGGTTGTTATAAACCTTCGTTCCAGAATAGGAGACCCGGTAAAAGATACTTGCACTTGCTGATTGTGATTTATACTTGCTCAGGTAAATACTTTTAACTTATTTTCCCTATACGGGCTTGGGGTACGGTATATAAAATACCGCTTGGTCGGGCATTGAATCTTTAATTGTATGATGGTTAAAGTATTGAGATGTCTCGTTTAAATTGTTTTGTTTGCTTAAAGCCTTTGGGGGGTTAATGACAATGTCCCAGATATCCCTGGCATCATTTTACGAAATGGCCACGACCTAAGCACGGGGCGTAGGCGTACGCCCGTCGGTGTTTCATATACTTAATGTGGTGTGTCTATTGATCTTTAACCCGGCACGAACCGGGCTACTGAACGCATAAGAAACATGTAAATCCTTTACAAGCATTATATTCAAATAATTATCCCAAGTTATAAAATATTATTTGTGCCTTGTGCCTTAAAATCATTTTCTTAAACTCTTTTCAAAATGAGTCGGTTGATTGTATTTACCAGTGTAAACTGACGTATTTTCTCAAAAAGGTTAAGTGCAGGTACTACGCGTAATAGGCTGGCTTTCTCCTAGCATCCACAATAAGTCTCGCAAGCTCGGATGTCATAGACTGTTGAACATTGTTTCCTTTTATTTTGATATACCTGTGGATTTATATTCAACTACTTGTGATACTTAATATTACAATATCGTTTGGTTGAAATGAATCTATACTTGCTTCCGCTGTGCATTTAAATATTGTGTTGTTTGACTATTGTGTTACCAACCACGTCGCGATACTCCCCTACCGGGCCCACCGGTAATACGTGGAAATTCAGGGTGTGACATTTTCCTTTCTTAACAAAGTTAAGAGTACATGTAGGTGCTCACAATGTTCCTCCTGACTTTTGGAATAAATAAGTATATCGTCGATGAAGACAATTACAAATTTATCCAAATACGGTTTACAGATTCTATTCATCATGTCCATAAATGCTGCAAGAGCATTTGTTAATCCGAAGGGCATGACTGTAAACTCGTAATGACCATACCTAGTTCTGAAAGCAGTTTTAGGTATGTCTTCTTCTTGTACCTTTAATTGATGATATCCGGAGCGTAATATCTATCTTAGAAAAGTATCTAGCTCCTTGGAGTTGATCAAAGAGATCATCAATCCTAGGTAATGGGTATCGATTCTTAATTGTAACCTTATTCAATTCTCTATAATCAATACACATTCGCATCGAACCATCCTTTTTCTTTACAAACAACACTGGAGCTCCCCACGGGGATGAACTAGGTTGTATGAATCCTTTGCTTAGTAATTCATCTAACTGCTTTTTCAATTCTAACATTTCGGTGGGTGCTAGACGATAAGGTGCCTTAGCTATCGGTGTAGTTCCAGGAATTAGATGAATTCTAAATTCTACCTCCCTATCAGGTGGTAATCCAAGTAGTTCTTCTGGGAATACATCCGAGTATTCTGATACTACTGGAATTTCATTAAGTTCCTTACTCTTAGTGTTAATGATTACGGAAATCATATACACCATTTCTTGTTTTTTGGAATAACTAGCCACTTTCATTTCCGAAATGAACTTCATTGGCTTTCGTGGCTTATCTCCTGTAATCATTACTAATTCTCCAGTGGGTGTATGAATTTCTATGGAATTCTTATCACAAAGAATTCGAGCATGGTTGGTTACTAACCAATCCATTCCTAACACCACATCGAATCCGGCTAAATTCATTGGTAATAGGGTTGCATGAAATTTATGACCTGAAAGTTCTATATTTCCTTCTTGCAAAACCTTATCTATATTAACAGAATTTCCGTCTGCCGTTTCAACTGTAAAAATCTACCTAAGGTTGGTTAATGGTAGTTTAAGAGCTTGGCAGAATGAAGTATTGATAAAACTTTGGTTTGCACCAGAGTCAAATAATACTTTTGCATAGACGTTGTGAACTAGAAACGTACCAGCTATTACATCTGGAATTAGTTCTGCTTCCTGAGTAGTCAGTTGGAAGGCTCTTACGTTCTTCTTGGTAGTTCCTTCTGTAGGTTTAGCTTTGTTGTCAGCTGGTTTGACTAATTTAGGGCAGTCTGGCCTAATATGTCCAGCTTCTCCACAGTTGTAGCAAACTGTGAATTTCTTTTTCCTGCAGTCTTCCTCTTGATGCCCTGGAATTTTGCAAAAATTGCAATATCCTTTGCATCTTCCAGAATGCTTTCTTTTACAAGAATTGCAAAATGGACCAGTGGAAGATTGCCCAGTCCCCCTTCT
Organism: Helianthus tuberosus; assembly: GCA_030545235.1. Lineage (NCBI taxonomy): Eukaryota > Viridiplantae > Streptophyta > Magnoliopsida > Asterales > Asteraceae > Helianthus > Helianthus tuberosus. Next base: position 224,283 of record JARYGA010060568.1, read on the forward strand.
TTTGAAATTGTTACGGTTACCCATACGGAATCCTTGGGTAATCTTTTGGGCCACTTCCTTTTTCCTGGTTTCTTCTCGTGTACGTACCAGCCCGTCAGTTAGGGTGTTAGCTAATTCCACAGCATCATCAATAGTGCGTGGTCTCGCAGCTTTGACAATGTCACGGATTTCACCAATTAATCCCCAAATATAATGGGAAATAAGCACCGGCTCTGGCGAAGCCAGAGTTGGTACTACTCTCGCATATTCGAAGAATGTCGAAGTATACCCTCGACAGTCTACATCCATCATCCGATGGTTTAGGAATTTATTAGCCATTTGCTCTTTCTCATATTCGGGACATAATTTTCTTTCCATTAGATTTTTAAATTCTTCCCAATTCATGGCATATGCCACATTTCTTTCTTTGGCTTGAAGTACTGTATTCCACCATTATAGCGCCCCTTCTTTGAAAAGATGTGACACATACATGACTTTGTCGTCCTTGGCACATTTACTTATTGTAATTACTGCTTCGGTTTTCTCTAACCAACGTAGTGCAGCAGTTGCTCATTCGTTGCCTGCAAATTCAGCCGGTTTACAGGCAAGAAACTCCATGTAAGTGCAACCAGGCGTTGCAGCATTCATTTTCTTAAGGAGCGGAGCTTGCATCCCATCGTTGTTATTAATATGATTGTCGCCTCCATTTACACTATTACTGAAATTATCTTCCTGAGTTCGTTTACTAGGAACAATTTGTTGAGGTTCGATTGGATTTCGAGCAGCAGCAAGGATTGCTAGAATAGCATTGGCTATTCCCTGAGCAACGATATTTTCGATATCTTGCCTATTTAGAAATTGATCCTCATTGTTGTGCTCGGATTGATTACCCTCGTTAATTTGTTCATTACCAGTGTTTGCCATAACAAAATAATTGCACATAATCACATAAACAAGTATATAGGCAAGATATCTTGCCTATTTAGAAATTGATCCTCATTGTTGTGTGCTCGGATATCTTGCCTATATGAACAAATTAGTATCATATAAGAATAAACATAACAAAATAATTGCACATAATCACATAAACAAGTATATATATACAAAATTGTTAATATGTTTCAATATAAACTGTTATCTTACAACCGTTTTATTTTTAGATTATTACACATACTAATTTTTATTACTATTATTATTATACAAACACAGTTTCATAATCCCCTTTTTCCCTTGTCAGCTAGCATATTTAAAAGCGATGTTCCCTATCATCATATTTCTAGGAGATTTGTCCTCCTATTTCCCGGATCCTATTACCTGCATCCATCAACTCTTCGCCGAAATGGAGGAGTTCAGCTAAGTTCTCATTACTCATTGGTGGGTTTGGTATAGGTTCTGGGTCGAACTGAGGGAAAAAGGTATAGGGGCTGTTGAGGAGGTTTTGAAACTGCCACTCGTTAGTCCACCACTCATCCATTTGTCCTAGAGGTTGGGTGTGGATCAGAGGGTCTGGAATGACTGGTTCTAGGTTTATTGGGATTTGAGTTTCAGCAGGATAAGGGTAAAGGTTGTTATTGATAGGCCTAATGGTATCACAGCTTGCTAGTATGAAATCTAGCTTTTCTTGCAATGTCATTTCCTTGGTTGGCTTAGAGCTTTCTCCAATCTCTTGCTTAGAACTTTCCCCAATGTCCATCCCTGCTTGCCTTGAATCTTCCTCAATTTCTATCCCTTTTCCTTTATCCATGGGATTCTCTATCTTAGGAATTCTCCTAGTTGCTGGTTTCCTTCTGCGTACACGTCTCCAGCCTACAAATATTCTTCTTTTCTTAGGTTTTGCTTTCTCCAGAGGTGGAGCTTGAAATTCTATAGGTTTTTCCACATTAGCAAAGTAACCAGTAAAATCTTTGGAAACTTCTATGTTCACAGGGTAGAGGTTGAGATTCTCTAGGGCTCCAGATAACTCATTCATGCTGTTTTAGCATATATAAAAAAAATATTAAGTTAAGATTTTATAACAAACTTTCACAGATAACCTTCAAGTATTATTGCATACTGTGTAACTAATTTAATACAAAGGACAACTGACAATTAAAACATACTAGGGTTTATTGTAATTTATTTATTTACTAGGTAAAGTTTCTGGTTTGTAGATGATAAGGGTGCTGAAACTGAGTCAGGGTATTTAAGGATTTGTATTTACTGCTACAGTGGCTAGCATATATAGATCTGCCCACTTTTCATCTAACTTGTCTTCCCATGGTGGGTTACTGCCTAATTCCTGAGTTTCCTGATTAACTCTCCTTTCTTTTGGTTGTGATTTCTTTATTTTCTCCTGACTTTTCCTAATAATCAAACTTCTTTTATTAGGAGAAAGTGGTCTTCATATTGTGTGACAACCCTCACTAAACCAGGTATCCGTACGACTTAATTAATAATTAATTACTGCTTAATTACTGTGCTACTTGAAATTGTGGATAAACTGCTACTTGAATACTGATACATGTACTTACTTGCAACATACTTTACTTGCTGTCACTCCATGTTTTTGCTTACAGCACCTTTGTGACAACCTTGATGCACCAAAAGCACAGTAGCACAATGAACGGATAACCTATTAAACGTGCTGTCATAACTAGCACCAGGCAGGTACTGCCTCTAAGGCCTGTAAGAGCCTGAGATAGTTTGCTACACTAGTGGTGAGTGTAGAAATATAAGGGTTGTAGAACTGCGTCACTAGGAATGAGATTACAGTGACCGGATGTGCCTAAAACATACTTTAAGTACAAAATTCAGCACTTTAAATAAAAATTCAGCATTTAGCTACCTAATAAAGTGCCAAAACATGAGAAAAATATTACTAGACACTTTCCAAAGTGTCAGGAATAAGTTGCGTCACTAAAAATAATAATAACGACACTTTAAAGCTTTGTTAAGCACTTTAACGGATTACTATCCAACCGAACAACCGGACGTTACCCGGAACATAAAAATATTACCATTTACATTGTTTTTCTTTTTCTGAGCCAGTTAGGGCCCCTGAATACCCTAACACCCGTCATAACGCATAACATACTAATAACCGAGTTAACCTCCACACTTAACCTAACTAATATCCTAACTACTAGTTGGAATCGAACCAAGACCCCCCCCCCCCTCTCTAACCGAACTGTCCCCAAGGGGGACACCCCTTGTACTTTGATGATTAATTTAATCATCCTTGTTCCATATCAAGATAACATAGAGACTCTTGGTTAATGACCATACTAATTGTCTATAAGTTCAACACTTAACACATTATCACAATTCACCACAAAACTCTCTCTCCCTCTCCTTGCTAAACTCACGGCCGAACACCCCCTCTACCATCCATCCATTTTTCGGTTTTGATCTTCACATTCCAAGAGCATACAAGGGTTAAGGATCGCGTATAAGGAAGCTTGGTGCACTCGGATTGCGAAGGACCTCGCTACATTGCTTTTATCCACGCGTTTTTCGACTAGTTTCTTCCCTAGCCTCGAGCTAGTAGTAAGTTGCTTGAAACACACTCTTGATCTATTCTAAAGTGGTTAAAACGGTATATGATGGTTAAAACTCATGAACATACAAAATGATATGAAAAAGTCTACTAAAAATGCTAAAAAGGATGGTTAAAAGCTTGTTTGTTGTGTAAATCATGTAGGATTTGTTTTGTGTAATTATCTGGGCCCGATCTATGTTGTGGTAGCTCGGATCATCGTTTAACCCGGGTTGGTCATGATCATGGATCATGACATAGAGCTTGTTTAAGTGTAACAAGGGTTAAGTGATGAAACTCTACCACACGAGAAACTTGAACTTGTGTAAAAACGATTTTACTTACGAAATAGTGTTTAAAACTAGTAGATCTACGGATCTACAAGCGGTATTTTCAAAGGACCACGTGTCAAGAGAAAACATACTTTTAAAGACGGATCTTTCATAAACAAGAATGATTTTAGTAAACACACAAGTGTGTAAACACTTGTGTAACACAAAGTTTTGACGAAAGAACTATTTTTTTTGTAAATGTTAACAAGAAGTTGTAAAGATAGAATTTCGTTAAAAGCGAAACTTTTACGAAACCGGGTTGATTTATACAAAAGATCCACTAAAAGTAATGGGATTTACTTCATATTTTAGATAAACCACAAGTTCATGTATTTTTGCGATTTACATCTATTTTGACTAGTTTGATGGTTGAATAATGTTTATAGATTGAATGAGAAAATCGTTGGTTTGATTTGTAAAAGAAAATGATACGCTCGAAAGCGTGGCCACCTCCAGTTACAGAAGAAACTCTGGCGAAATTTTTCCAAAAAACCTAACACTTAGAAATATTTTCACTACAAGTGTTAGAAATACTTCTTTTTACGTGTTTTCGAATTATAGATTTCGCCACGACTTATTTACAAAATATTGGAGGTGGGATTTCACAAAATAAAACGTGATAAATATATGTATTTAGTATATATACTTTTCATAAGCGTCACTTGTAAAATGTTTATGACTATTTTGTGAAATATACAAATATTATTTTTAGGGTAAAAATAATATTACCGAATGTTAATGATTATATATTTTGAAGTAAGAAATAAAATATATTAAGTGAGACTTAATAATATATTTCGAAGTATACGAACGCACATGTATAAATCCCCCATCCTTGGGAAGGAGAATAATTACCAAGTATTTACAAAAATATAAACACGAAATAGTTGTCTAACTATTTCCCGAAAACTTAAACCTTAAGCCAAGGCACGGCCGTCCGTCTAATAGACTTAGTACGTGTAGGTCGTCGCACAGCTGCTTGATCAGGAGATATACTTGGTAGAGACGCACCACTGCGAGTTCATGTCCCCCTTTTCTCTAACTGTTTTCAGTTTTCTAAACTGCGGGGGTGAAATACATGTTACTATGATTACGAATAATTCTTACATGGTATGGTTAGCGTAAGGAGGGTTATTATTATTCAGATCATGTGAGTGGGTAGGCAGAAACTTGAGGCCATTAATCCTCAAGGTAGGACCGAGGGGCAGGAGCGGTAGATCTATTTGGGTGTAGCGAGCCCAACCCCAGGCCCAACACAGAACGGACCTCGGGGTGACTTTGTACCCAACGCATAAATCTGCTAGGTTTGAGTCTTCCTACTTGCACTTCACACATATCAATGGCCTTGCAAACCATTGGTGATCTCTTTTTCCTTATTTGCTACATACCAGGATTTTTATACATACAAAGGTTTATTTACTCACTTACACATGAACTCGCTCAACATTATTGTTGATTTTTCAACTTACATGTATTTCAGGGAATTAAAGATCTGGCGCGGTATGTTATGTTTTCCCGCTGCATATGGGTTCCGAGGTCATCCCGGTTTAGGAAATGTGGCTTTTTCCTGGACGAGTCACAAATCTTATACTGCGTTTTATTCATGTTGATGTTTATGTCTTTCAAAACAATGTTTTATGTTTTGGTGTTGTAGTCCCTAAGACAATGTTATGTTACTTCGGTTTTTAAAACTTAATTCAATGGATGATCTTGCATGGTTTTTATTTCATATAGCTTGTTGTGATTAAGCTATGGTATTAAGAAGTCACACCAAATTAACCACGCTTCCGCAAAGCCAGGGTGTGACAGCTTGGTATCAGAGCTCTGGTCATAGCGAACTAGGATTCCTTCTCGAGTCTAGACTATGATCACTAGGGCTCTCACGAAAACATTTTTACACTGCATACCACTCAAGTCCAGATCCAAAACTTTTTACAAACAAATGTTGAGCACATTTATTTATTATTTGTAGGCTCAGTCTGGGAGGCTGAGGCTCGGTCTGGAGGAACGAGGCTTGGTTTAGGAAACCGAGGTAGTTGCCTAGTAGGACTAGGGAGAGCAGTCTGAGAGGCTGGGAGAATAGGCTAGTGGGACTAGGAAGAGCAGTCTGAGAGGCTGGGAGAATTTGGCTAGTGGGACTAGGAAGAGCAGTCTGAGAGGCTGGGAGAATTTGGCTAGTGGGACTAGGAAGAGCAGTCTGTGAGGCTGGGAGAATTTGGCTAGTAGGACTAGGAAGAGCAGTCTGAGAGGCTGGGAGGCTAGTGGGACTAGGAGAATTATTTGATTGCTTACTTGGTGACTAATGTGCTTATCTGATTGTATGATTGATTATTTGTACATATTTGTGTTTGTGTTACAGACACCATGGACTAGCCCGGCACAGGTGATTCGGACACCACAGGCCCTAGACCCTTAGTATCAGACGACTTAGAGCCTTCAGAGCACGAGGTCCACACATCAGATGTTACCAGCACAGACGAGGACAACTTTCAGCCCTTTGCGCTGCCCGACGCTGTCGATGAGCCCGCTGATGGTCCTTTTGCTGGGTACCTACCACTCGTAGAGATCCCTGCTCCCATACCTTTGGCCGTTTATCCTGCTTACGATATGCTCCTCGACGCCGACGTTGACGACGACGTCGATCTATTTGATGATGAGCCCCTGGAGGACGATGTTGAGGGCGAGGCCCTTCTAGCTGACGGTGGTCTTTTGTTACTCGCAGATGCTCCAGCTGAGGAGTCACCTGCACACTCACCCGCTCCAGACTCCTTCGAGTCTGTGGCCTCCGCACCGTCACACACTCGGAGCGCACAACACTATTCACACGGTTCAGATCCTCACAGGGCATCATCTGCTGTCTCTGCTCCTAGATTTGCTTTCGATCACGACCTCGATGAGGATTCAGACCCTGTTTTTTCCCCTGGATATGACCCGGACCAGGAGATAGAGTTCATCCACTTGGATCAGCCTATGGTTGACCTAGTAGACCCAGTTGACCCTGCATTCGCTGATCATGCAGATTTTGATATGGAGTTCGTTGATCCTGAGCCTGCCATGGCCCTCGAGCCAGTAGTTGTTCCTGACCCAGTGCTTGAGCATGACCCTGCTCATGCTGGCATACCTATTGATCCTGTGATTGCTGACCCACCCATTGATGATCACCCTACTGATGCACCACTATGCACCACTACTGGAGGGTGACCATGTTATTGCTGCTGATCATGTTGATCCCCCACTTATCGCTGATATACCTGCTGACCCTCTTGTTGTACCCCACCTTGACCCTATGCCTGTACAGTTTGATCGAGCACTTTTTGAGGCACAGATTGACCCACGAGATGAGCACGCCCAGTGCGGGTGGATTCCTGCGGATGATGAGCTTCCACCTATTCCTCCTCATACCACCGATGCACGTCATGTTGATTTCTCTTTTTCATTTGCACAGTACACACCTCCAGCTCGACCTGGAGAGGGTTCCTCGGCTCGTCCCTTTGGACATGTGCCGACATCTATTCCAGTTATGCCACAGTCTTCATCTGCTATTCCCCCTGTACCACCATTCTTTGTGACACCTTTTGATCCAGCCAGCGAGCCGTTTCTCTGGACGTCACCTTCTGTTATGCCTTCGACCGACCCCTACCATCCTTTCCACATGGGGTATTCTATTGAGGACGTTCTGATGTCGTTTGTTGCCCAGCAGGAGGCACTCACACGGCGTATTCAGGAGCTTGAGAGAGCTCAGCCACCGCCATGCTAGTGTCAGGGTCAGACCCATTCTGCTTCTTCGCAGCACCCTCGACCATTGTTACCTGACTATGTTGCACGCCTTTTGGCACTTGAGCAGCAGGTTGCTTCTTGGTTGCGTACCCAGAGAGCCATGGAGGAGGACTGGCTCCATTTGCGACGTTTGTTCTACACCCATTTTCCCCCTCCTCCACCACCATCAGTTTAGGGCATCCTTAGTACAGCATGGGTAGACGCTGGTGAGAAGACGACGATTGTTTTGACTGCACAGCATTTTTGGAGACTGCATTTTGATTCTGACTTTTGTGACATGTATATGGATGTATTTACACTGGTTTGATATTCTTTTGGACTAGGGTGATGTAGCCCTTAGTCGATGATGATGAATGACACTATTATGTACCTGTACACTTACTATGTGGTCTCGATATATGGCAATCGCAGTATTCTCATCATATGTGATGTTTTGATTGATTATTTATGTTTATAACATGGGATGTTGTGTGATTGATATGATTATAACATGAGATGTTATGTACTATTACTATCATAATAAAGCGTACGTATTATAACATGGGATCTTTATTATGGCCTGACCGACGAGAACCCATCTTTTAGAAGATGCCGCTGAGACGTCAAATGCCGATGCCTACCAATGAGGCAGAACTCCAACAAGTCATCGCTGCTGCCATCGCGCAATACGCCGCCTCGCAAGGAGGACCCAGCGGAAGCAGCTCAAACAACAATGGCAACAACAATCCACCTCATGGGTGCACCTACAAGCAGTTTCTAGACTGCAAGCCTGTCAACTTTGATGGCACCGGAGGTGCTGTCGCTTTTGTTCGTTGGGCCGAGAAGACTGAATCTGTTCTCCGCATGAGCAAATGTGCACCAAACCAGCAAGTCACCTACATTTCAGGGCTATTTCTGGATGGAGACCTATCTTGGTGGAATTTGCAAGTGCAGACACTTGGTGAAGCTGCTGCCTATGCACTAACATGGACCGAACTGAAGGAACTAATGCGCAAAAAGTATTGTTCTCGCGCTGAAATCCAAAGATTGGAAACTGAGTTCTGGCATTTGAAGATGGAAGGTCCGAAGATCGCGGAATATGTTCAGAGGTTTCACGACCTGTCGCATGTGGTACCCTATATGGTCACTCCATAATTCAAGCGGATTGAACGCTTCATTTGGGGATTAGCTCCTCAAATCATAAGCATGGTGACCTCCTCCAAGCCTGCAACAATTACTGAGGCAATTGATTTGAGCGTAGCTCTCACTGAGGAGGCTATCCGCCTGAACAAGTTTGGTGAGATCGAGACAAGGAAGAAAGAGACTCACGTCGAGTCATCCGGAGGTAACAAACGAAAGTTCTCGAACTTCAAACAAGGAACTAGTGGTGTTGTTAAGAAAGGAGAGCCAAACGCGCCAGCTCAGGTTACAGATGGTGGTGGAAAGAAAGGAAAGGGATATATGGGCACCCAGCCCAAGTGCAACACCTGCCAGCGTCACCATTCTGGCCGATGTGGTTTGAAGGTATGTGAAGCGTGTGGGAAACCTGGCCACTTGAAGGATTCTTGTTGGGCCACTGTTGGTCAGGGAGGCCAAGGAGGATTTGGAAACAGAAACAATAACCGGGGTGGAATTGGAAATCGCCCATAAGGAAACAATGGAGGTAATAGGAATCGAGGCAACAATGTGAATCAAGCAGGCGCTGTAAATCAGAACCAAAGGAATAACCAAGCTGGAAATGGAGGTGGAAACGGACAAAGACCTGGATGCTTTAACTGTGGTGATATCGGGCACTTTAAGAGGAACTGCCCAGAGTTGAACCAAGCCCGTGGAAGAGTGTTCCATATCAAAGCAAGGGAAGCGCGCCAGGATCCTAATGTCGTTACTGGTACGTTCCCTGTAAACCAACGCTATGCATCCGTTTTATTTTATACTGGTGCCGACTATAGCTTCGTATCATTAGAATTTAAGAATATGCTTGGTTTAGCCGCTAGTAAGTTAGATATTCCCTACTCAATCGAATTGGCTAATGGGAAGTTAGTAGAAGCCAATGAAGTGATCAGAGGTTGTGCAATCGAGTTGGGAGAACGTGAGTTTACTTTGGATCTACTACCGGTCCAGCTGGGGAGCTTTGACGTAGTAGTAGGAATGGATTGGTTATCAAGCAACAAGGCAGAAATTGTTTGTCACGAAAAGGTCGTTCGTATCCCGACCGAAGATGGAGAAACAATTGTGGTACATGGCGAAAAGCGCGATACGCCGTTAAGAATTATCAGCTGCCTCAAAGCGCGAAAGTGTCTACAGAAGGGATGTGCTGCCTTCCTGGCACACATTGTAGACAAGAAAGCTGCAGAACCGAAGATCGAAGACATCCCTGTCGTGAGGGAGTATCCGGAAGTCTTCCCGGAGGACTTGCCTGGACTGCCGCCTCAGAGGCAAGTGGAGTTTCACATCGATTTAGTCCCAGGCGCCGCGCCTGTGGCTAAGGCACCTTATAGACTTGCCCCGTCTGAGATGCAAGAATTATCGACACAACTTCAAGAGTTGTTAGACAAGGGATTTATCCGACCAAGCTTCTTGCCGTGGGGAGCTCCGGTCCTGTTTTTCAAGAAGAAGGACGGTAGTTTTCGAATGTGCATAGACTACCGGGAGCTGAACAAGCTGACGATCAAGAATAGATATCCTCTGCCAAGAATTGATGATCTGTTTGATCAACTGCAAGGTTCAAGCTTTTACTCAAAGATCGATTTGCGATCTGGATACCATCAGTTAAGGATACAAGAGGAGAGTATCCCGAAGACAGCCTACAGAACTCGTTATGGACAATACGAGTTCCTTGTTATGCCGTTTGGGTTGACAAACGCACCTGCAGTCTTTATGGATTTGATGAATAGAGTTTGCAAGCCGTACTTGGACAAGTTTGTGATTGTGTTTATCGACGACATCTTGATTTATTCAAGGACAAAGGCTGAGCACGAACAGCACCTAAGAGCTATTTTGGAGCTGCTGAAGAAAGAACAGCTGTATGCCAAATTCTCTAAGTGCGAATTTTGGCTACGTGAAGTCCAATTTCTTGGTCATGTGGTAAATGGAGATGGAATCCATGTGGATCCAACCAAGATCGAAGCGATCAAGAATTGGGAAACGCCAAAGACGCCAACCGAGATTCGACAATTCTTGGGTTTGGCTGGCTACTATCGAAGGTTCATTGAGGATTTTTCGAAGATCGCTCAACCATTGACGCTCCTCACCCAGAAAGATAAGAAGTTTGATTGGGGAATCAAACAAGAAAAAGCGTTTCAGCTGTTGAAGGATAAGCTCTGCAATGCGCCAATCCTAGCACTACCGGAAGGTACTGACGATTTCGTGGTATACTGTGACGCCTCGCGTCAAGGATTGGGTTGCGTGTTGATGCAACGCCAGAAGGTTATTGCTTACGCATCACGTCAGTTGAAGGTACATGAGAAGAACTATACCACGCACGATTTGGAGCTAGGCGCAGTGATATTTGCTTTAAAGATCTGGAGACACTACCTATATGGTACGAAATGTACAATTTTTACAGATCATAAGAGCCTACAACACATATTCAACCAGAAGGAGTTGAATATGAGACAGAGACGATGGGTTGAGTTGCTAAATGATTACGATTGCGATATAAAGTATCATCCAGGGAAGGCTAATGTGGTTGCCGACGCCCTGAGTCGAAAAGAGAGGATCAAGCCCATAAGGGTTAGGGCTTTGGAGATGATTATCCAAACCGATCTTTCCTTGCGCATTCGTGACGCGCAGAAAGAAGCTCTTAAGGAAAGAAATCTTGAAGAAGAATATCTTCGTGGGATGGAGAAGCTATTAGTACCAAACGAGGAAGGAACGTTATGTTTTGAGAAAAGGATTTGGGTTCCTCTGTTTGGTGGTTTAAGGAAAGTTGTTTTTGATGAAGCTCACAAATCGCGGTACTCTATCCATCCAGGAGCGGATAAGATGTACCAAGATCTCAAGGCTTACTATTGGTGGCCTAGGATGAAGGGTGATGTTGCTGTTTATGTGAGCAAGTGCCTAACGTGTGCTAAGGTGAAAGCGGAATACCAGAAGCCTTCAGGACTTCTGCAACAACCTGAGATTCCCAAATGGAAATGGGAACAAATCTCCATGGATTTTATTACAAAGTTGCCAAGAATGCCAAGAGGCCATGACACTATCTGGGTGATAGTTGACCGCCTAACTAAGTCCGCGCACTTCTTACCTATCAAAGAGAAGGATAACACCAGCAAACTGGCAGAAATATACATGCGAGAAATCGTCACGCGCCATGGAGTACCTCTCTCGATCATCTCTGATAGAGATGGACGTTTCATATCAAGGATTTGGCAATCCTTCCAAGAGGCTTTTGGCTCACAATTAAATCTGAGCACTGCATTTCACCCTCAGACCGACGGTCAAAGCGAGCGGACTATTCAGACCTTGGAAGATATGCTAAGAGCATGTGTTATGGATTTGGGCGGTAGCTGGGATAAGCATTTACCATTGGTCGTATTTTCATACAACAACAGCTACCACACCAGTATTGGAGCCGCGCCATTCGAAGCTCTTTACGGACGCAAGTGCCGATCACCCCTATGCTGGGCTGACGCAGGTGATAGGCAGCTTGTTGGTCCCGAAATCGTCCAAGAGACGACAGACAAGATTGCGCAGATTCGAAAACGCATCGAAGCAGCTCGCGAAAGACAGAAAGCCTATGCAGATCCAAACCGGAAACATTTGGAGTTCCAATTTGGAGATATGGTTTTATTGAAGGTTTCACCCTGGAAGGGTGTGGCACGCTTCGGAAAGCGTGGGAAGTTAAATCCGCGCTACATTGGCCCTTTCAGAATTTTGGAAAGAATAGGGCTAGTAGCATACAAGCTGGACTTACCTGCCGAGCTGAATGGAGTTCACGATACATTTCATGTATCCAACCTGAAGAAAAGTCCAACTCAGGATATCATTGCCATTCCCACCGACGAGATTCACGTGGACGACACGCTCCACTTCGTTGAAGAACCGGTTGAGGTTACGGATTGGAAAGTAAACAAGACCCGCCGGAGCAGTGTCAAGCTCGTCAAAGTTCGTTGGAATGCCAGACATGGTCCTGAATACACCTGGGAGCGTGAGGACCGGATGAAAGAGAAATACCCCCATTTATTTCCAAAGACCCCTGCAAATAGAAGCAGAACTTAAATTTCGGGACGAAATTTCTTTAACGGGGGGAGAATGTGACAACCCTCACTAAACCAGGTATCCGTACGACTTAATTAATAATTAATTACTGCTTAATTACTGTGCTACTTGAAATTGTGGATAAACTGCTACTTGAATACTGATACATGTACTTACTTGCATCATACTTTACTTGCTGTCACTCCATGTTTTTGCTTACAGCACCTTTGTGACAACCTTGATGCACCAAAAGCACAGTAGCACAATGAACGGATAACCTATTAAACGTGCTGTCATAACTAACACCAGGCAGGTACTGCCTCTAAGGCCTGTAAGAGCCTGAGATAGTTTGCTACACTAGTGGTGAGTGTAGAAATATAAGGGTTGTAGAACTGCGTCACTAGGAATGAGATTACAGTGACCGGATGTGCCTAAAACGTACTTTAAGTACAAAATTCAGCACTTTAAATAAAAATTCAGCATTTAGCTACCTGATAAAGTGCCAAAACATGAGAAAAATATTACTAGACACTTTCCAAAGTGTCAGGAATAAGTTGCGTCACTAAAAATAATAATAACGACACTTTAAAGCTTTGTTAAGCACTTTAACGGATTACTATCCAACCGAACAACCGGACGTTACCCGGAACATAAAAATATTGCCATTTACATTGTTTTTCTTTTTCTGAGCCAGTTAGGGCCCCTGAATACCCTAACACCCGTCATAACGCATAACATACTAATAACCGAGTTAACCTCCACACTTAACCTAACTAATATCCTAACTACTAGTTGGAATCGAACCAAGACCCCCCCCCCCCCCCCTCTCTAACCGAACCGTCCCCAAGGGGGACACCCCTTGTACTTTGATGATTAATTTAATCATCCTTGTTCCATATCAAGATAACATAGAGACTCTTGGTTAATGACCATACTAATTGTCTATAAGTTCAACACTTAACACATTATCACAACTCACCACAAAACTCTCTCTCCCTCTCCTTGCTAAACTCACGGCCGAACACCCCCTCTACCATCCATCCATTTTTCGGTTTTGATCTTCACATTCCAAGAGCATACAAGGGTTAAGGATCGCGTATAAGGAAGCTTGGTGCACTCGGATTGCGAAGGACCTCGCTACATTGCTTTTATCCACGCGTTTTTCGACTAGTTTCTTCCCTAGCCTCGAGCTAGTAGTAAGTTGCTTGAAACACACTCTTGATCTATTCTAAAGTGGTTAAAACGGTATATGATGGTTAAAACTCATGAACATACAAAATGATATGAAAAAGTCTACTAAAAATGCTAAAAAGGATGGTTAAAAGCTTGTTTGTTGTGTAAATCATGTAGGATTTGTTTTGTGTAATTATCTGGGCCCGATCTATGTTGTGGTAGCTCGGATCATCGTTTAACCCGGGTTGGTCATGATCATGGATCATGACATAGAGCTTGTTTAAGTGTAACAAGGGTTAAGTGATGAAACTCTACCACACGAGAAACTTGAACTTGTGTAAAAACGATTTTACTTACGAAATAGTGTTTAAAACTAGTAGATCTACGGATCTATAAGCGGTATTTTCAAAGGACCACGTGTCAAGAGAAAACATACTTTTAAAGACGGATCTTTCATAAACAAGAATGATTTTAGTAAACACACAAGTGTGTAAACACTTGTGTAACACAAAGTTTTGACGAAAGAACTATTTTTTTGTAAATGTTAACAAGAAGTTGTAAAGATAGAATTTCGTTAAAAGCGAAACTTTTACGAAACCGGGTTGATTTATACAAAAGATCCACTAAAAGTAATGGGATTTACTTCATATTTTAGATAAACCACAAGTTCATGTATTTTTGCGATTTACATCTATTTTGACTAGTTTGATGGTTGAATAATGTTTATAGATTGAATGAGAAAATCGTTGGTTTGATTTGTAAAAGAAAATGATACGCTCGAAAGCGTGGCCACCTCCAGTTACAGAAGAAACTCTGGCGAAATTTTTCCAAAAAACCTAACACTTAGAAATATTTTCACTACAAGTGTTAGAAATACTTCTTTTTACGTGTTTTCGAATTATAGATTTCGCCACGACTTATTTACAAAATATCGGAGGTGGGATTTCACAAAATAAAACGTGATAAATATATGTATTTAGTATATATACTTTTCATAAGCGTCACTTGTAAAATGTTTATGACTATTTTGTGAAATATACAAATATTATTTTTAGGGTAAAAATAATATTACCGAATGTTAATGATTATATATTTTGAAGTAAGAAATAAAATATATTAAGTGAGACTTAATAATATATTTCGAAGTATACGAACGCACATGTATAAATCCCCCATCCTTGGGAAGGAGAATAATTACCAAGTATTTACAAAAATATAAACACGAAATAGTTGTCTAACTATTTCCCGAAAACTTAAACCTTAAGCCAAGGCACGGCCGTCCGTCTAATAGACTTAGTACGTGTAGGTCGTCGCACAGCTGCTTGATCAGGAGATATACTTGGTAGAGACGCACCACTGCGAGTTCATGTCCCCTTTTTCTCTAACTGTTTTCAGTTTTCTAAACTGCGGGGGTGAAATACATGTTACTATGATTACGAATAATTCTTACATGGTATGGTTAGCGTAAGGAGGGTTATTATTATTCAGATCATGTGAGTGGGTAGGCAGAAACTTGAGGCCATTAATCCTCAAGGTAGGACCGAAGGGCAGGAGCGGTAGATCTATTTGGGTGTAGCGAGCCCAACCCCAGGCCCAACACAGAACGGACCTCGGGGTGACTTTGTACCCAACGCATAAATCTGCTAGGTTTGAGTCTTCCTACTTGCACTTCACACATATCAATGGCCTTGCAAACCATTGGTGATCTCTTTTTCCTTATTTGCTACATACCAGGATTTTTATACATACAAAGGTTTATTTACTCACTTACACATGAACTCGCTCAACATTATTGTTGATTTTTCAACTTACATGTATTTCAGGGAATTAAAGATCTGGCGCGGTATGTTATGTTTTCCCGCTGCATATGGGTTCCGAGGTCATCCCGGTTTAGGAAATGTGGCTTTTTCCTGGACGAGTCACAAATCTTAAACTGCGTTTTATTCATGTTGATGTTTATGTCTTTCAAAACAATGTTTTATGTTTTGGTGTTGTAGTCCCTAAGACAATGTTATGTTACTTCGGTTTTTAAAACTTAATTCAATGGATGATCTTGCATGGTTTTTATTTCATATAGCTTGTTGTGATTAAGCTATGGTATTAAGAAGTCACACCAAATTAACCACACTTCCGCAAAGCCAGGGTGTGACATATTGTGCTTTTCGAACAAATATTCCTTCCTCAGGATCTACTGAGTATCTTGAGTAATTTGATCGGGATGAACTTCCCTTTTCTTTTGGTGAAGTATCTAATTTATGGTAGATATCCGAAAGTCTTTTCTTACCCATACTGTAAACAAATATTCAGATAATAAATCACAAAATCACAGATTTGATAATCAGGAAAATTAAGTATTTTGAAATACTTAATAGGCTTAAATCAGTGGCTCGTTCAGTGGCTCTGATACCACCTTTTCTTGTCACGTCCCCAGCCCCGGTTTGACCCGGTCAGAAGCCGCGGGACAGGAACCCGTGGTATCGATGATGCGACAGCGGAAGATTTTTAACAGGATCTTTTTAAAACTCAAAATGCCCAATTATTTTATTCCATAATTTGGGATAAAACCCCGTAATTTACATTAGAGGAATTTAACTAGGAAATTCTCTGATTTATTAAAACATGTTTATTCATTTTAACTGAGCCACCTCTTCAAGCTTGTTAGTGCTCCGTAGCACGTTTCCTTGATTTACAGCAGGTCGCCTGAAACATGTTTTAAAAATATTTTATCAGCGGGGAAATGCTGGCAAGTCACTCAATTTAATTAAAATGACACATAGTTATCAATTACAACATAAGGGGGATTACAATGGCTTCTATCTTATTTTTATCTGGCGCCGTGTCACATTGCGTGACGATGGTCATACCACTATTGGGTCTTTCCCCAAGTAGTGACGATCACTGTTAGGATATATTAGCCTAACCAGTGAAAATTAGTAATGTGCACAATACCCCACTAGCCAGTGATTAAGATAACCACGACTTATTCCCTATAATTATAACATTTGAAAATGAAGTATTGTAAAATATTTGATAAAAAGAGAATGACTCACATTGCAAGTTTTAATTGGACAGAGCTTAGCCTACTGATTAGCCTTTTTGACCTAAATTAAATAACATGCACACGAACTGGGTTAGTAACTAATACAGCATTTACGATAACTCACGAGATTAAAACCCTCACAATAAATGACAAAGTGCGATACTTAAACATCCATCGAATTCACGACGAATGACAAAGCATAACCCTAATGTGGGCAGCACTTAAACATCCATTGGATAGTTTAATCGATCGGACATTGAATCGTAGCAGCGATCGAGTTATTACCCTGTTTTGCGGCAGCGATTCGTGATTTGTGTGTGTTATAGGACTGTTTCTACGATATCTCAGTGTTCAATTTGAATTTCTACGTCGAATTAACGCAGAATATCAAGTCCCACAGTCTACTACTTATACTTGAAAAAGGGCGCCCTCGCGTGGCGCGAGGGGCCTTCGCGTGGCGCGAGGGGTACTACCCTATTATAGGGTAGCCCCGTGTCTTACTAGCTCAGCTTAGTTGGTCTCGCATGCAAATTTGATTTACACGTTAAACTGTTTAGATAATACCAACTAGGGTTTACCCCCCCCTGAGTTTTAGGGGCCCTGATCCTGATTCCGATTATTCTGAAAAATTTCAGGGTTTATGCAGGATCACTTGGGGTCTTAATTAGGGTTTCCTATTTGTCCAAATAAAATAATAAATAATAGTTTTGGTGAGAGTTATTACAATTTGTATTAGAACTTTAATGGAAATACAAGAAAGATATAATGATGTAAAAGAGATCCAGGGAAAACAAACAGTCTTCTTCTTGCAGACTGCAGAGGTTTGGTCCAACTCTTCAGCTGCAGATGTTTGCAGATATGGTCCGCAGACTGCAGATGTTTTACCTCTGAAAAAACAAACAACACCTCAGTATCTCACCTTCATCACTCAATTTATGTAATACCCATCCTCATCCATAACCTTGTTTTATATTTTTTTTAAACTAAATACATATATATATGTATATATATGATAAGGATCGGTTATGAACCACCCTTTATTGCGATAACCGTGAGAACCAATGTGAACACAACAAAAAATACCTAAAAAACACAAATCTTTTTTTATTTTTAAATAAAAATTGCTACTTTTAGTTTCTAATTTTTTTTCGAGTAACAATTATGGACGCACATGTGCATATGTATAATTTCTTTGACAAATTTCGTAATACATTACCAGTATTAGACAATTGCACTTTCATTTACACTACCATCAGTAATACAATACTTTTTACATTACAAATATTAGAAATGCACATGTGCATCTATATGTATGAACAAGATATAACGTGTTTTTCGTACACTACTTTGAATACACTTTTCTTTTCATCTATCATACCATCCATAATACGCTATCATTACCTCCTACTATCCATAATACACTACCATTACCTCCTACTATCCATAATACACTACCAATACCAATATGTATAGTATTTTTCACTTTATTCGCATGTGCATCAACACCCTTCATACCATACCAAATAACATATTACATCATAAAGTGACAAATATAAACAAATAGTCAAACACTAGATATAACTAACCAAAAACATGTATATTGGCCTATTTCATCATTCAAAATCAAAAACTTTTTGTACCAAAACACGTTATATCACATTTATACATATAGATGCACATGTACATTTTATATATCGTTAATGTAAAAAGTAGTCTATTACAGATGTAAGTGTAAATGAAAGTGCAATTGCCTAATACTGGTAATGTATTACGGAATTTGTTAAAGAGATGATACATATGCACATGTGCATTGATAATTGTTACTAGAAATATTTTTTTTGGTAACGAAAAATATCGATTTTTAATTAAAAAAATGTGTGCTTTTTAGGTATTTTTAGGTTTTTTTGTGTTCACATTGGTTATCATGGTTCTCGCAATAAGAATGGTTCTCAAATGAACCTTACCCTATATAAGATATATATATATATATATATATATATATATATATATAGAGAGAGAGAGAGAGAGAGAAAGTATATCGTACAATATGCCTTAACGTACGCGATGACAAATCGCACGTTATGTTAAAAAAACAAAATCGCATGTACTCTAAATTTGTGAAATCTCATGTATGAAACTAAAAAAATAAAAAAGTGCATGTTCATTTAAATTTATGGAAATCACAGGTATAAATAAAAGTGCATGTCCATTTAATATATGGATAATAGCATGTATGTTCATTTTCATTTGTGGAAAGTCAAAGTGCATGTTCATTTAATATATGGATAATCGCATGTATGTTCATTTCATTTGTGGAAAGTCGTATGTACAAAACATAATGTAAAGTCGCATGTGAAAATACAAAATAACAAAAAAGGAAATCGTATGTTGTAAAGAAAATTCCACATGTTGTAAGGCAATCGCGTACGGAACGTACGTTATGGCAATTTGTACAATAACCGACATATATATATATGATAAGGATCATTACAGAACACTAATTATTGCGAGAACAAAAAGAACAACTCTAAATCACTAAATTTTGTGATTTAAGGTTCACATTTTTTAAATTTTATGTTTCTTAAATTCATATGTGTATTCTATATACATAAAAAAATCATATATTTTTTCCTACGCATAGTCTACGTACATGTAGGTAATTTAGCCTACACATAACCTACATGTGTGTAGGTTATTTAAAAACCGAAGATTTTTTATATTTTGTTTTAAATTCTAGTATGAGAAACAATAAATCTTACATTTATAACATTTTCATTTACTTTTTAGGCTTTTAGGATTGAGAAAATGAGTGATTCATTTTGTTCTGCGTGTTCTCGCAATATTTAGTGTTCTGTATAGAACCTTCCTCTATATATATATATAGAGAGAGAGAGAGGGGGGGGGTCGGGATTTGGAGAAAACGGTAGAAAGTGTGAGAACGGTGAGAACGCTTCGATCGCCCGATTAAAACAATCTATGGACTAGATTGGCGCGGTGGCGTTTTCGTAAATAACATCAATTTTCTTACGTGGACGCGCATCATTAAGGGTAAAAGCGTCTTTACACCTCTATACCAAAACGCCATAATGATGAATAAAATGCCAATACGGACCAAATCACATCGCTATATAAACAAAAAGCATCCAAGAAATAAAAACACATCTCCCAGAACCTGAAACGCCATATTTTCTACTATATACCATTCAACTTACAAACGCCAAAATTCCCAAAACATCAAACACAACTACTCAAAACGTCATATTTTCTACCATATACCATTCAACTTACAAATGCCAAAATTCCCAAAACATCAAACACAACTACTCAAAAACGCCATATTTTCTACTATATACCATTCATCTTAGAAAACGCCAAAAAAGATTCCAAAAGATCGACGGTTCTTTCAGATACACTATTTCCTGAGTAAAACGCCAAAAATGCCAAAAATCGTTTTTGTATATTCAAAATATTGTTCTACGCCAAAGTGCCGGATAATGCATTCTTTCATGAGGTGCTGGGAGTAAAATAACATTTTGCTGCATGAGATGGACAAATCATAAACAAAAAGATGATGGGTCAGACTTATGTCATTTTTTGTGTTTTGTTCTTGATGAATATTTTAATGGCATGAAAAGACGAATGACACGACTGAGTTGTTTGAAGATACATATTAAAAAAAAACTCATGTCATTTTGACTTTCCAAACGGCCACAAAAACACAAGCATGGCTAAGCCAAACCACCAGCGAATATAATTCAAAGAAGAAAGAGACTGATGACACTGAAGATTTGGAAGATTAATTGTTTTTTTTTTAATTTTATTTTTCTGTTGTTTGCTATGTATTTTTCAATTTAGAATAAAAAAATACATTATCTTAATTAAACGCCAAAACAGTCAAAATGCATATGAAAACGCCATAGATGGAGTAAAAACGCCAAAAACACCAAAACTATAATGAAAGTAACTTACAGAATAATTAATTAAAAAAAGCTAAAAATGAAAAGAAAAAAAAAACGCAAAAAACTACTAAAACCCATTCAAAAACGCCAAACCTGAAAAAGCTGAACAAAAAAACAGTAAAAATACACAGTAAAAATGAAAAGACGGCTACTTTATTAATATCATTTATTATAAATAAAATCCCGCCTAAACTACGTGCCAAAAACATCCTATAAAGAGAGACTTCTCTGCACAAACAACTTATCACAAAACCAGAAAACAAACGCCATATTCCCTAGAAACCATTCACTTTAAAACGCCAAAAAAAATACTTAAAAAAGCCACAGATTCAGAACCTCGATTCTGCTATATTGAGTATTGATCTGAATGAAGTTTCACTGAATGGATTCTACTCTGCGTTGGGTATCTCTATAATCTTTTGCTGAATGAGATGGAGAAATATTCAAGACAAAGAGACTGATGACACTTATATGACATCATGCCACTTTGTTCTTGATGGATATATGGATGGCATGAAGTGATCAATACATTAGAGCATGCATTGATCTTCAACATGTCATCAAACAAAGTATATAACCACCCACCATAAAGGATGCCACAAAAAATAAGCATTTTCTAAATACGGCCGTTATGTAGGAAAATAAGGATCTACATAAGGCATTCAAAAACAGGTTCAAAAAGGCAAAAAAGGTTAAAGTAGAAGAGACTGATGACAGTGAAGATTTGAATGAGAAATTAGATTGTAATTTTTAATTTTTTTTCATTATCTATTGTTTGTTATGTAATTCTGTGTTGTTTACCATCTAATTCTCTGCTATTTTAAAAAAATTGAGTATAAAATGCCAAAATCTACAAACACCAAAACGCCTGATAGTGTGAGAACGAATGCTAGCAAAGTATGAGGATGCTATATAAAACGCCAAAAAATGCAAACAAAGTATTACTGGAAAAATCAACACTAATTGACAGATGAAAATTGAAAGAAACAGTAAAATAAAGAGACGGTATCATTTATTGCCAAAAAACATTAAAGTTATATTAATGCCACTACATGGAAAATTGAAACTTATTTATCTTTTTAAAACGTCATAATTGCATGTCACATTATAGGCCTGAATCCTATATGGGAAAACACTTAATATTATAAAAATCAAAGAAAATTACTGATGTTTTTTAAATCAATAAAAACGCCAAAACAAATACTTAAAATGCCAAAATGTTTACTATAGTTCTGATCTAAAAACAATAAAAACGCTGCGTATTTAATAAACGCCAAAAAGATGGAAAGATGAAGGGACACGCGTTAATAAAAAAGAAATATGAAAGGACAAAAAAGTCCCTCCGCCTTTCTCTAAGCGGCGTGACACGTGTTAGGCCAGGAAGCGTTCTTACCGTTCTCACACTTTCTACCGTTTTCTCCTGATCTCGTTTCTATATATATATATATATGTGTGTGTGTGTGTGTGTGTGTGTGTGTGTGTGTTTGGCTAATCGGTTCGGTTATTTTTGGTTTTCGATATATGATTAATCGAAACCGAAAATTTTGTTATTCAAAAAACAAAAACCGAACCATCGGTTATTGTTTCGGTTTGGTTTTTTCGGTTCCGTTACTTCGGTATTCGGTTTCGGTTAATTTTGTTTTATGCACACCCCTACTATCCATACCGGCCAAGTGATATACTAATTCGAGCTCAAATGTTTAAAATCCTGAATATTTCTCAGCATTGACATAGGCGAAATAAATGGGGCAAGATCAGATGATTGATTCTGGTCATGACAATTAGATCAATCGTTATCTTTTGGTGGGTAGCTCATAGGATCCGTAATTAACCAATTTGGATCAAAAAATGAGTTGATTTAAAACACTTATACTTACCCTACACGCGTTTGTTACACTAGCTAGCTCCATCTGGATCATAATGTTAATTTGTTGATTGATCTATATATTTGTTGCGTATCCATGTATGTATATATAAAGTGAGATATGGAGATAAGATCATATATTGCATGGGAGGATGAATTCTCATGATCATAAAATCGTCGTATATATAAAATATGCCAAAACTCAATCAATGTCTATGCAGGCTTGAGACAAGATTACAGCATCACGACCGGCTCCTCTTTCACCATCACACCTCCACACCCACCTATTTTATTTATTGTATATAATAATAGTCCAATCTTTCATCACATTATTATTCTTTTTGTCACATGAAATCTTAAGTTAAAATATTTATGTTTGCTATTGGCCTCACTCCAACCAAAATATCAACTCTTTAACACATGCCATGTTTTTTGAGACTTATGTTACTCTAGCTACTTGTTAACTTTGAGCCCAATATTTACAAGAATATATGTTTTAGGTTAAAAAAACATGTTTACAACGAGACGTTAATGGCTAAGAATCACTTAACTATCGTTAAAAATATATTTGGCAAATCAAACTGTTTTCTTATAATATATAATTCTTTTACCCGGTACACACTTTTGGTTAGTTAAAAGCTCTGCTGTCAAGGCTTACCTAGGCGTGCGTTTAGGCCCACTTTTCAGGTCCAGCCAAACCTTATCGTTTCGCTTCAAAAGCCCTACTTTAGGTCATCGGGCACGTTATTCAAGCCAAATTCCGACGATATTCAAGCCAAAAAACGTCTGAACAGGTCTCAAACAATTATACCAACCCTAAAAAAGATTGGAATCAACCTAAACTAGCCGTAAAGAAGCCTAAAACATGTCTTAAACACCTGGAAATTCTATTATTATACTATTAAAGTCCTTGCATTTTAAGCAGGGGCGGATCTACCTCTTAATAAGGGGTAACCTGCGTTACCCCTTGACGCTCCGGACGTAGTGTAAATTTAGGAAAAAATTGGCGTTTTTTCGATTTCGTTGCCCCTTTTCTTTGAAACGTTGCCCCTATATGGATTTTCTAAATCTGCCACTGGTTTTAAGCGCCTTGGATTGATACTACCCACTGTCACAACCCAACCTTTTATTAGAAAACTAATCAATTCAAGGTTGCAAGGATGAACTGGTTGTGACACTGTTTAATATTTTAATATTTTAAAAGTGAAAAAGTTGTTTGTCTTATTTGAAGGTGGCAACCGGTTGTGAGAAGGGTTTGTGATAGTAGTCTGAGGTAGAGATGGGCATAATAACCGGTTCCAAACCCGACCCGATAGAACCGACCTGGAACCGGTTCCAGTTCCTACCCGACGTATAGAAGAACCGGTTCCGGGTTCAAAAAACCCGTCGGTTCCTACCCGGTTCCACATTTTATAAATAAAATCGGTTCCTACCCGGTTTCTACCCGGAACCGGTTCCTACCCGTAATCATTTAAGAACCGGTGCATAAAAGTCTTGGTGCATATTAAATAAATAACAAAAATTACCCAAATAGAACATATACTGTATTATTTAAATGAAAATAATCAATCAATCAATCATACCCAGTAAAATCCCACAAATAGCAGAGCTATTGGTAGGGTCTGGGAGGGTGGGATGTAGGCACACCTTACCCCTATCCCTAGGGATAGAGAGGCTGCTTCCAGTGAGACCCTCGGCTCTAGAACACCCAGGAAAGAAAGAGAAAAAAATATAGAATATGAGGTGTATGTGTGTGTGTGTGTGTATGGAGCTACCAATATAACATGAGTGGTAAAAGAGTGCATGGTAAACAAGACAAATATAACAACACAAACAGCCTATACAAATAGATACATATCTACGACTATACACCACCCCTAAAAACACAAATGAACCCTCTCCTAGAAATCTTTAACCTTAATCCTCCGTCTCCACGAGCTCCTATCATGGACCATGTTCTCAGAGAGGTGCAATTTTTGCAAATCCTGCCTAATCCGCTCATCCCAAGTGATTTTGGGTCTGCCCCTACTCCTCCTCCCCTCCACCACGAGAGTTTCAACTACTCTAACTGGCTCTATTGTCTGCCTCCTCTTCACATGCCCAAACCATCTCAATCTTCCCTCCTTTATCTTATCTGAAATACTAGCTACTTCTAACCTCTCCCTAAAAACATCATTTCTTATCCGGTCTAACCTTGTGTGCCCACACATCCATCTTAGCATTCTCATCTCTGCCACCTCCATCTTGCGTGCTTGTACTTCCTTAATGGCCCAACAGTCGGTTCCGTATAACATAGCAGGTCTAATTGCAACTCTATAAAATTTCCCTTTCAATTTTGTTGGGAACCTTCTATCGCACAATACCCCAGTGGCAGCTCTCCACCTACACCATCCAGCTTGGATGCGGTGGGCAACGTCACTATCTATCTCCCCATCCCTCTGAACAAACGATCCTAGATACTTGAACTTATTAACCTGCGGAACCACTTGACCGTCAATGGTGATCTGGATGTCCTCAACGTTGTCTACTCCACTAAAGTCACAATATAGGTACTCAGTCTTAGAACGACTAATCCTTAAACCTCTGCCCTCTAAAGCTGCTCGCCACTGTTCTAACCTTGCATTCAGGCTATGTTTACTATCAGCAACTAACACAATATCATCTGCGAAAAGCAGGCACCACGGAAGAGCCTCCTGAATTGACTTAGTCAACTCATCTAGGATAACTGCAAATAGAAAAGGGCTCAAAGCAGACCCTTGGTGTAGTCCTACCTCCACCGGGAAAGACTCAGTATCCCCTACAGGCGCTCGGACAGTAGTCTCGGTCCTAACATACATATCCCTAATTAAGTCTATATACTTCCCAGAAACCCCTCTACTCTCCAAACTATCCCAAATCAGTCTACGTGGCACACTGTCATAGGCCTTTTCAAGATCAATGAACACCATGTGTAGGTCCCGTTTCTTCTCTCTATACTTCTCCATCAATCTCCTTAGAATATGTATTGCTTCCGTAGTCGATCGCCCTGGCATGAAACCAAATTGGTTTACTGTGACTTGAGTTTCTCTTCTGATTCTCGTCTCAATTATTCTCTCCCATAATTTCATAGTGTGTCCTAACAGCTTAATCCCCCTGTAATTCCCACAACATTGGGCGTCCCCTCTGTTCTTATACACAGGTACTACTACACTATTCCTCCATTGATCTGGCATTTTCCCCGATTTGAAAATAAAATTGAATAAACTAGTTAGCCAATGTACTCCTTCTTCTCCCAAGCATTTCCATACCTCAATCGGTATGTTATCTGGCCCAACTGCCTTAGCCCTTCCCATCTTTCTGAGAACTGTTTTCACCTCCTCCCGTGTAATACGTCTACAGTAGCCGTTATTCCGTAGTTGCCTTTGAGTAGGTGAATCATCATTTTCTTGTTGGTAGTCCATCCCGCCATTGAAAAGATTGTAGAAGTACGTTTGCCATCTCATCTTAATGTCGTGTTCTTTGACCAAAACGCATCCATCCTCTCCCTTTAAAAACTTCACTGCTCCTAGGTCCTGCCTTCTACGTTCTCTAGCTTTTGCAATCCTGAACATGTCATGCTCCCCCTCCTTTGTTTCCAGTCGATCATACATCTGCTTGTAAGCTGCGTTCTTCGCCTCTGACACTGCCTTCTTCGCTTCTCGAAAATAATATGAACAATAAAAAACAGTATAGAAAATGTGCTGTATTTTAATTTGTTTTATATTTGTTTTTACTTTTTAGGTTTCCAACACCTCGTGGACGTCAACTTACTTTCAAATAGAACTTTGATTTTTCTACTTAAAAATATTTACTTTCTACATATTACAAAATATATCAAAAAAAAAAAAAAAATATCTTGGTTTCGTGAGAGAAGTTATCTCCCTGGCACGTTGACTGTATCTCCAAGCTTCGACGACGGTTCAAACTCTACAATGGTGTCTGCAACTCAAATATCTCTTTCTACCTCCCTTTACTCCTCTTTCCGGCACACAAATCTGAATAAAAATACCAAAATCCAGTCTAGTCGCCGGTCACCGGCCTACGATACATTTGCAGCTTTTGTTTGAAATACCCGGAACCGGTTCTTCAGAGGAACTGGTTCCAACCATACCCGAATCGGTTACACCCGGTTCCAGTTTAAATGGTTAAAACCATGGTAAGAACCGGAACCGGTTACACCAAGAACCGGTTCAAGTCACACTCATACAAGAACCGGGTACGGTTAGGAACCGGTTCCGGGTATAAAAAGGAACCGAATATGCCCATCTCTAGTCTGAGGCCCAAGGCTCCCCCTTTGAGCCTTGAATGCGCCTTCGACAACTATGGTTAAAAGACTACACAATTTTAAGGGTTTAGTTAGTTATAATCTCATTGTCTACCTGATAGTCACTTTGCAAAAAAATAAATAAATAAATAAGTAAATAAATAAATAAATACTTTTTAGTTAAACTAAGTACGTTAATAATGGCATCCTAAAGAGGTAGTCGTTTTTATCCAAACATGTTTCTAGATATGATCCAACATTTTTCATATAGTACTTATGTTTATAATTATAAATACTATAAGTCATGTGACATAAATAATAATTGGTTTTTTGGAGAAAAAGAAGTTGACCCACTTACCAAAAATGGCCTAAAACCGTTACCGTTGGTAGATTCATATCTATGGTTTCTACTTTCTAAAATTCTTTTGTACCGTACAACAGCAAGATGCAGTGAGTGTGCAAGTGTGTATCAAATGGTGTCTTTTCGGAGATTTCTAGAGGCAACTCCTATCTGGCTTGTTTTCTTGTCTTTTTTTGATCTCTGACTTTGTTGTTACGTGCTGTCTGTGATTTTACAACTGTCAATGCGTGACGTACAAGTTGTTAAAGCGGATTCGTTAGGACCACCTTCACCTCCAATTGCAACTAGGGTTATATGTTCAGTGTCTGTGTATGGCAATGAAAGTTACTGCGGCGTCGTAAGACCTATCTTCTGTCGTTGGGGATCATTTTCGAGTCGGCTTGATTTTCGGATCGTAAGATCACAATATATCTTTTTATCGAGCCCTAGGGGTGCAAACGAGCCGAGCGGCTCGCGAGCTACTCGAGATCTGCTCGAGAAAAAGCTCGAAACGAGTCGAGTCTTATCGTGCCTGATCTCGAGCCTCGCATGTGAAGCTCGTTAGGCTCGGCGAGCAATATCGAGCCTTAGTGTAAACGAGCCGAGTCGAGCCGAGCTTATTTAAACTTATTTACAAGTCGACCTCGAACCTAAAAATAAACTTAGTTAGTAACCGAACCCGAGCTTCACTTATCGAGCTCACGAGCCTAAAAAATCTATTATTTATATTATTTTTATTTAATATGTTAATTAATAGATAATAAACGAGCCGAATCCGAGCCGAGCTCGAGCTTCAGAGAATACCAATGAGTTGAGCTCGAGTTTTGAAAATAAAGCTCGAATCGAGCCGAGCTACAGCTCAAGAGCTCGGCATTTTTGCACCCCTATCGAGCCCATCATGTTAAAGTAATCAAGTCGCATAAAGTTGTAATTAAGCTCATTGATTGTCTCCCATACAAGAATCATGTGTCCATCATAGATGATGGTGTAATACGCGATTTAAACATCAAGGTTTTTTTTAATTATTGAATGAGGTCAGATGCCTCATATTTAAGGTTGCAAACGAATCGAATGTTCTGGGAACAGTCCGTTAATCGTTTGGCGGGAAGTTCGTTAACCTTCGTTCGTTTGATTAATGAACGAACATGAAGGAGAAATGACGTTAGGTTAGTTAAATGAACGAACCCGAACAAAAGTCTCGTTCGTTCAATTGCGTTCGTGAACATTCAGTAATGTGTTCGTGAATATTCGTTCATGTTCGTTTGTTTATGTTGTTTTTTTTTAACAACCAACGACAACATTTTATTACCAAAAGAAGGGGCCAGCTAGACACTAGACACTGGAAGTCCCGAAAAACAGAGAAAAGAAAAACATTACATAATCAAATCCCTAATATTGAAATCACACCAACAATCCCAGTTTGTTTATGTTGTTCATTGAAGTTTTTTTTAGCATTTATTTATTTTATCTAAACGTTTTATTTTTTGTAATTATTATCTATCTCCTTACCCAAACAAATAAAATAGGAAACTTTGTCTCCACCTTATCTATGCATTGTTCCACTTTCCTTCTCATTATTCACATTGAAAAACACCATCGACGTTCGTTCAACGATTAGGGTTTCAAGTTCTAGCGCCACTCCGTCTCACCATCCACCTCTAGCCACCACCGTCTTCACCGATTTTATTGGTGTCCGTTTGTGTTCGCGAACCGGTCGTGAACATGTTCCTTTCCTTAATGAACGAACATGAACAGAAAATCTCGTTTGGTAAGTGTTCATGAACCATTCGTGAACACGCTATATCCTTAACGAACGAACAAGGCATTGTTCGTGTTCGTTTTTTTACAGCCCAACTCATATTTTATCTTTGACTTGAATTATATGCGTTGCGTAGTTGTAATGTAAACATAGGGTACAATGAGATAGTGGTCCGTTAGTAAAGACAAAACCTTCAAACGTCTTAAGAGTGGGAGGTCTTGTGTTCAATTCCCACAGACGTCAGAAGTTAAAAAAAAATCAACGTTCAAAAAAAAAAGTTCTTGAACATTATTTTTGGACGATTAATAATCCCTTAACTAACGCTTAATAACAAAAAAAATAAACTAAAATTTAATTAATCAATGTTATAAATAAATATTATTATGGTTATCAACTCCGTATATAGATGTATCTTGTTTACCAAGTTTCCCTCTCCTATATATATTCCTTGTATATTATTGAAAACACACACCATGAATAATATAAAGATCTTTCTCCCTACATCTCTTTCTCATATTGTTTAGCTATTAGGCTTGTTGTTTCACAACATGGCTTGTTGTTTCACAACACGTTATCAGCACGATCAATTGTTACTATTGAATAAAGCAAATAGAAGACACAATCAATTGGTTATTATGACTCTAATGAAAGTGTATAAATATGCTTAGATACGACACCCGAAGTGTCATACTCCCTGAATCTCATTGTCAAGTTATAAATGTCGTAAGATGTTAGATTGATAAATCTTATATGACTGAAAGATTTAATAACTTCTCTATTAGTGTTATGAAAATTGCAAAGAGAAGATTATTTACAAGAGAAAGTCAGATAAAACAATTTTCGTTTGTCACACCTCAAATATGCTCTTGAGGTAGCAATGTATGAAATGTGAAATAATAAATATTATGAAGTCTTTTTGGTTTTACTCCATTCCTTGAAATGAATGTGTTTATATATTAATCATTGTGATCATAGACCTAATTGGGAATTTAATGATGGTCATATTAATAATGAGATCGACCATCATAAATGCAACGGTGATTACGTTAATGATGAGATTAACCACCACAAGTGGCAAATAATGGAGTAATAATATGAGAATGACATGTGGAAATAATGATGATGATACAACATGATAGTTTCTAATGATATAAATAATTCTCTTGTGTTTTACGCCTTGTACTATCATAAGTGCAAGCAATACGTATACGATCACAAACCAGACGTTTATGAATTATTTGATTAGTTGGCATGAACGGTTAGACCACACCGTGTATTGATGATGAGAAATTTATTGAAGAACCAAAGGATTCTTCTTGACAATTAAAAATGTCATGTTTGCTCTCAAGGGAAACCAAAGTAGGGTGTGAATCCCTAAATAGTCTGGAATGAATAAAGGATATATGTATCCACACATGATACCATTTAGTGTTTTTAAATCGATGCATCGTCTAAATGGTTATCAAATCCACAACCTGAAATTTGTGTGATTATGACTTAGCTAATGTGATAGCAAGCATATTAATCCAGATTGGTATATTTATTTTGGTAATAACGGTGAATTCAATTCCCAAGTTATTAATGATTATTGGAATAAATTTTGAACTTCATATCGCTTATGTTTATACAAGAATTGATTTTGTTAAGACGATCACCGAACGTATGTGATTGATAGTAAAGCCAATAATCATGAGAGAAAGTTCATGTTTATATTTGAGTACATATAATTTTACATGCAATAATATTAATTCACATCAAGCCAATATGTTGTAATAGTTTCTCCCCATTATAGTTGGTTTTTGGTCAGGAACCAAAGATGTCTCTTTTAAGATTTTGGTTGTGTGATATATATATTGAAATTGATCCACCACGGCGCACAAAGATTAGACCTTAAAAAGTGGTTGGGAATATATTTCACGAGATATTTATTTACAACTCAATTAATTAATATCCATCTCAATGGATTAATATTCCCAACATCAGGGGGAGATTAAAGGCAGCTGGAAATAAAATGAGTTAGAATGAATTATCATTGATCCTCATACTAAACATTATGAACAAGAAGTTCAAAAGATAATTCACTCATAAAGATTAGCTAATCAATTACCAGACACATTCACTGACTTGAAAAGAATGACTAGCTAAGTCATATATGTCAACTGCTAATGCTCCAATTAAGATAATTGTCTCAAAAGGACAACATATATTGGTAATGAGTTTATGGCACGCCTGGAGCGTGGTAGACTAGTCGATTCCAAAAATAAAAATCCTCGAGAAAAGGAGCAAGTAATTAAGATGGTCAAGTCGAGGTTATACTAATAAGATCTCTTGAAGAGGCAGTAGACATGATGGTTCAAGAAGAACCTCAGGTACCTGAAAATAAAGAGAGCTCGATAAGTTGTATCATGTCTAAGATATGTATGGAATCGAAATAAAATCGACGTCGTTATACTTTTGTATATAATATAGCGCTTGAAATGATGAAGTGACGAGGATCAAGATTTAAGGTCTGCCTATGAATGAAAACATATAAATGATTGGCCAAAATGGAAAGACACAAATAAGGCAGAGTTGAATTCTCTAATAACATGGAAAGTTTTTGGACCAACAGTCCATACAACTGAAGTTGTAAAATATGTTAGATACAAATGGGTCTTTTATGCGAATCTTGTGAAAA
The DNA here is from genome assembly GCA_030545235.1 of Helianthus tuberosus. Taxonomy (NCBI): domain Eukaryota; kingdom Viridiplantae; phylum Streptophyta; class Magnoliopsida; order Asterales; family Asteraceae; genus Helianthus; species Helianthus tuberosus. The sequence goes on from JARYGA010060568.1 coordinate 256,157, forward strand.
TTAAATAAAGTGATATAAGGCAAAATTGGTGGCACAAGTATTTTCGCAAAGACCTATAACTGATTATGAGGAGACGTATTCTCTGGTGGTGGATGTATTGGCTTTCCAATATTTAATGAGTCTGGTAATATAAAGAGAGAATTGATATATGTCTTATAAAAGTTATGAATCACTGGATACTAAAAGTTTACATGAAAGTCCCTCAATGATTTAATTTATTAAATAAATGTAAAATAAGTTCTCGAGAACGATATGATCGTTGTATACAGATTCATATTTGAATACGTTGAATATAATTGGAACTCCTGATGAGTATCCTAAAGCATTTAAGTGCTTATAAGGTTAAGTGGAAACATCTTATGGATGTAATTCTTGTGCACCAATAAACATACATAGAATACCTGTACTTGGTGATTTTGGTATCTCAATGTACAGTGTATAAGCATGGTACAATATGTATTATACAAATGAAGCAAGTGTTCAAGACATCTTTGAAATCAATAAGGAGGTTTATGTAATAGAACTCCTGAAGAGTGTATGCATATACATTGTTTTTCAAAGTGGAAAGAAGTAAGTGAATGATTGTAAATGTCTGAAGCATTGATTTCAAAACCTCATGAATGTATCTTTATAAACTTAAAAAGATAGTATGGATAAAATAGTTGGATTGAGTGTTGTACAACTCATAAGATATTCTGATAAAGAGCAATATGAGTTTGATAATATCATCCATCTTTATCAAAAGTCCTCTCCTAAAACTTCAATATAATCGCAGTTTACAGTGATGATGTCTAGGCACCAACGAGAGAAACTGTCGAGCTTTTAGAGGGAGAATTTTTTAATGACCTTGACACATTGTAATTATTGCTCTACCTGCAGTTCGAGTATATGTGTAATCAATCAAAATATATCTATTAGAGGTTGATGTGTTTTACCATGGACAAAGTTTATCCTTTAACTACGTTAAAGGTTGTTCAATTACTTGGTATATAAAATGATTGTTATAGCTTCATATGAAAGAAATTGAAATTTTTATCTATTTCAATACATCTAAGGTATGTAAGATATGAATTTATATTTTACTAACCTATCAAAACAAGTTTGGTTAGTTTTGTAAAATGCAGGGAATGTAACAAATCACAGTTGTGGATCTTATGATATTTATTTAAAAGAAGAGGCATTAGAAGGCTCATATGAAGATATACAACACTGCGAACATAAAGAATTGCACATTAAGGGATCAAGCGGCAAATCATTGACTACAAAAACTTTGAGCAACTTTCAAGAACAATGGGCACTAGTCACTTGAAGAATACATGTTCAAATGAGGGGGAGTATTATACAAGTTGCACTCTTTTTCCCTTCATTAAGTTTTATCCCATTGGGTTTTCTTAGTAAGGTTTTTAATGAGGCAACGTATATGATCCAGAAGTATCAGGGGGAGACGATACGCGCTGCACTCTTTTTTCCTTAGATAAGGTTTTGTCCCAATGGGTTTTCCTGGCAAGGTTTTTAACGAGGCAGCATCTCCACGCGTATTTGGTTGATAACCAAGGGGGAGTGTTATAAATAAATATTATTATGGTTATCAACTCCATATATAGATGTATCTTGTTTACCAAGTTTCCCTCTCCTATATATATTCCTTGTATATTATTGAAAACACACACCATGAATAATATAAAGATCTTTCTCTCTACATCTCTTTCTCATATTGTTTAGCTATTAGGCTTGTTGTTTCACAACATGGCTTGTTGTTTCACAACAATCAACTTTTTATTAGATTTATTTCATTAATTTGGTGTGTCTATATATAAAAGACACATTATAATTATAATTATATTATAAATTAGAAAAAAAAAAAAAAAAAAAAAAGGAGAAAATGGAAAAGAAAACGTACGATGAATAAGATGGCTACGTATGCTATTTATGAGTCACTCCTGAATTGGCATGTTGAAGGTAGAGACAACGATCGAGACGTTGTCTTTTAACTGTGTTTTGAGAGTTAATTTAGCTGCTCTTATCGGTTAAACCAGAATTTACTATTCATTTACGAACAAATGGCTTGGCCCAGGGGCGGAATCAGAGGGGGTCAAGAGGGTTCGTTGACCCTCCAATCACCGGAACGTTTTGAATTTTTATTTATAAATTTTTAGTTTGTGAAGAACAAACTTAGAGATGGACCCCCTAATTTGAACCGGTATAGAATATAAGCTTCTGATGACCCTCTAACTAAATCGTTCTGATTCCGCCACTGGCTTGGCCAATGATTGTGGTTTTACTATTAGATTGAAATACTTGAATTGTATTTTTGAAATTAAGCTCTACTAAACAAATCACAGAGACGACACAAATGTACGTGTTTGATCGATTATAGAAAGTGCACGAAATTAGACTAAAACTTTATGTATATAGAGGCAGTGACGGATCCATAATTTTTTTCTAATAGGTTCCTTTTGATAGATTATCACTATTTTTTTCTAAATCATACAAGGTTTTCATTAATTCTCAATATTTTTTCCAAGCTGACTGGATTCCTGAAAACCCACAAAATGTGGCTAAATCCGCCACTATATAGAGGATGCATCATGACAACGATTCAGTTGATGGACGACAACTATAATTGTCGACAACTTGATAGTTATATTAGTTGGAAAGATCCTCAGTAGGAACTTTATCAATAATAACCTAGTTACAACTGACAGTAGGGCTGTAAACGAACCGAACGTTCAGCGAACAGTTCGTGAACCGTTCGGCGGGAAGTTCGTTTATGTTCGTTCGTTTAGTAAATGAACGAACATGAACAAGAAATTTCGTTCGTTAAGTTAAACGAACAAACATGAACAGAGGTTGCGTTCGTTTGTTTATGTTCGTGAACGTTCGGTAATGTGTTCGTTTATGTTCGTGAGCGTTCGGTAATGCGTTCATTTATGTTTGCTAGTTAATATTTATTTGTGTTAGTTCGTTAAACGTTTTTATATGTTGTATTTTGTTTTATTATTTCTAGTTTTTAAAATTTTGAAACCCTAGTTATCTTATATGGCTCTTACAACATCCCTCATTTCACTATTTCAATTTTAGTTTGTGTTAAGGCTTAACAAACTCTTAATTTTGTGTTTATCATGTTTTTAATAATCACGCCAACTCTGTTCGGATAATTATGCTAAGTGTTTATTTATTTTTTGTGGATTCTTCGTAATGTTTGTGATGAAAATGCAGATTTTATTCTAAAATGAATATTGTGTTCATAAACGTCGTTTGTGTTCATTTATGTTCATGAACATTTGTTAGAGTTCATTAGCATATGGTAAGTGTTCATGAACAGTTCACGAACATGTTTGTTTCCTTAATGAACGAACACGAACAAGAAATCTCGTTCGGTAAGCGTTCGTGAACAGTTCATGAACAAGCTTGTTCCTTAACGAACGAACACGAACATGGCTTTGTTCGTGTTCGTTCGTTTCGTTTACAGCCCTAACTGACAGCTCAATTACCCTTAATGACTAGTAACTATCGATGATCATTTGTCACTAATAAACCAAGTTGCTACTGGTCAGTAATACGTTATTACTGAAATTTTTCATTGATTATCAATTATAACCGATGGTTAGTTTTAGTGCAACTAATTTACATTAATCAAGTAAATCTAAAGCAACTTCCAATAGCGAGACCCCCCCCCCCCCCCCCCCCCCCCCCAACCAGAGAGCTCTGCCCCTAGCTTGGACCCCGCATGGGACATAACTCCATGAAACCCCACCCCTACCAAGGGGCGTTGTCCCATTAAATCCCCGGGTTTGTATGTTAAGTATTAGGTAAATCCTGATCAACCAAAATGATTTGATAAGAGTACTGAAATCATCAACAATGAACCCGGTGAAATAAAATAAAAACATGAATAAACCCGTCGATGTTTGCTTACCCCCTCACTTAACTGATCAATTGAACTGACAAACCAACACCATCGTTGGTTCGATTTTCAAAATGTTACTAATTTAAGACATGTTAATTTACTATATAACTAAAGACATAGAGGGGATTTATGTGTAGGGATGAGCATTTGGTATCGGGTACCGGTATCGAATCGTACCGGGTATATTCGGTACCGGTATCATTTCCCATTTTCCTTGTTTTTCGGTGCCAGTACGGTACCGGTATTTAAGGGTAAAACACCGGTAAGTACCAGTACTGGTACCGAACCGATGTATTCGGTACCGGTACTAGTACTTTCGGTACCGAACGAGTACCATACTCATGAGCTCATCCCTATTTATGTGTGTTTGACAATGGATGGTTGTTATCATTGTAGTGCTGGAAAATCTAAAATGGCCATGTTGGTAGAAAAGGCCATATTTCCTCCTTTTCAAATGGCCTACCTTCATTTTCATCATGTTGGGGCTATATATTGACAGAGTTTGTACTTTATAGTTTATTGTTACAGTTTATAATAAACTAGCATTAACATCCGCGCACGTTGTGGCGCGGGTACATCACAAACATCAAATAAATTAGTCCAAACGTTATTTGATACGTTAACTGTATGAAAACACACGTTTCGACGTAATCGATTGAACCGATATTTTTACTTATATAACTAGGGGCCTAAAATTTTAAAAAATTTTCCACACCCTCATAGAAAAAATTTCTGAGTCGCCACTGAAGCTTATTTTAGTTATAAAATAAAATAAAACCACAGTTGGAGCTTCTTGATATAAGTAACTGAAAGACGAAGTTTGACAAAAAGTTATGAATTCAAGAAATATACTCGAATATTTGAATATTGAAACTAATAGAACTAGGCTTGAAAATGTCGAATCTAATGGAAATCTATATTGTAGGGTCTTTAAAGAAAGATACCGATAATATGGGCCCAAATATGTGTGTTTCTTGACACTAAAATTTAATTAAGAGTTAAATGTCATTTTAGTCCCTGTGGTTTGAGCCATTTTGCCAATTTAGTCCAAAGGTTTCATTTTTAACCTGTGGGTCCAAAAAGGTTTCACAGTTGCCATTTTAGTCCACCGGGTTAACTTCATCCATTTTTTCTGTTAACAAGAAGGCCAATTTGGTCATTTTGTATGTAATTCTGTTAACTAAAAGGGCAATTCAGCCATATAAAATGACCGAATTGGCTTTCTCGTTAACAGAAAAAACGGATGAAGTTAACCCAGTGGACTAAATTGGCAACTGCGAAACCTTTTTGGACCCACAGGTTAAAAATGAAACATTTGGACTAAACTGGCAAAATTGCCCAAACCACTGGGACTAAAATGGCATTTAACTCTTTAATTAAAGTAATGAATTCAAGAAATATTGTGGATTTGAATGTCGAAAGTAATAGAACTTGGCTTGAACATGCCGGATCTAATGGAAATCTATGTTGTAGGGCCTTTAAAGAATATGGTGTTCTCATCACTAAAAATAGAATTACAAATTTGAAGCCATATCCTATATATAAACGTGCAAACACATAAAAAAAATTGAACGAAAAAGTTGGATCACTGACAGACCACTGGAGTATTATCTGGTGGCATCACCCGATTATATCCATCTCCATTAGGTAATAATGCATATAAATCAATTCAGGAGAAAACTCAATAAATCTGAGAAAAATCCTCTTATGAGAATCGAACCCAATATATTAAAATACCACTGTACAATTATGGTTAGTAAATACACTAGTGTCTTCCTTACAAGAAAAATATATTTAAGCTTTAAATTATGTTTTATAACTTCAAAAGTCAAAAGAAATTCATTTTTGTTTTGTGTTCATTGAGTACTTCTTTAGTTATTTTGTACTTCATGAT
>JARYGA010060569.1:0-46344 GCA_030545235.1 Helianthus tuberosus
AACTCTCCCCTGTACCAGCCGCAGCACAACTCTCCCCTGCACCAGCTTCAGCACAACTCTCCCCTACATCAACTACAGCAGCAGCAGAATCCTTCCGAGGATTCCCGATTTTTCGCGGTCACTCCGGCGCCACCACCACCTCAGCTTCAGCCTCCCTCGCCCCCGAGGCGAAGGAGAACGACCGTACGCCGGGATGGCCTACTTTACAAGGGGCTCGTCTATGCATTCCGTACTCTTCATTTCGCGAGGCGATCATTCTTGAGTATCACCAAGGGGCCTTGGCAGGACACTTTGGGCGTGACAAAACAATCGCCTTGGTGCAAGACCGTTTTTTGGCCCAAGCTCAGTCGCGACATGTCAAAAATTTTGAAACGGTGTCGTACGTGTCACGTCGCCAAAACGCATCATACGAACCAAGGTCTTTACACTCCGTTACCTACTCCCAAACGGCCATGGGAGGATGTTAGTATAGACTTCGTTTTGGGCTTGCCCCTGACACAACGAAAAAAAGATTCAATCATGGTTGTTGTTGATCGTTTCTCTAAAATGGCCCATTATTTTACCATGTGTCAAGACGTACGATGCTTCACAAGTGGCGCGACTCTATTTCGATGAGGTCGTTTGTTTACATGGCGTCCCCAAAACAATTACATCAGATCGGGATGTGAAATTCATTAGTCACTTTTGGCGTACTTTATGGAAACGCTTGGGAGCGAAGCTACAATTTAGTAGCTCCCACCACCCCCAAACCGATGGACAAACCGAAGTTACTAATCGGAGTTTGGGAAACCTCCTTCGTAGTTTGGTGGGCGATAATCCAAAGAAATGGGACTTGGTTCTTCCTCAAGCAGAGTTCGCCTATAATCGATCAAACCACAGTGCCATGGGCCGCAGTCCCTTCTTTGTTATTTACGGGCGCAACCCATTTACCCTTCTTGACTTGGCACCATTGCAAGATCTTAGCCCCTTTTGTGCCGATGGGGAGGAGCTCGCCAACCAAATTAAACTGTTACACGAGCAAGTCCGTGAACAAATAGTCAAACATAATCTGCAGTACCAATCCCATGTTAATAAATACCGTCGCAAAGTGGTTTTCAAGGAAGGAGATCTTGTGTGGATATTTTTGCGCTAGGAACGTTTTCCACAAGGTCGTTTTGGCAAACTGCACCCGCGGGTTGATGGGCCATTCTGTGTTCTCAAACGGATCAACGATAACGCTTACAAGATTGACCTTCCCGGTCATTACAAAGTGTCTGCCACCTTCAATGTTGCTGATTTGTCTCCGTATGATCCAGGTGCTAATGATGACTCGCGAACGAGTCCTTTTTTAGAGGGGGAGGATGATACGGATCCAGACTCGCCTGAAGATGAGGATCAAGGACCCGACCCGGCAACCCGTGGCTAGGATCGACGCCGGTTTTTTTATCAACATCCAACCAACCATTTATGTTTTATTTATTTCCGGTCATTATCTTTTCCTTAGTTATCGTATCTCTGTTTCCAAGTTTATCTTTTAAAAACTCTATTTAAGAATTATAACCCTTGGTTGGATGTTAGGCTATTTGTTTTGAATAAAGAGAAGTTTTCTTTTAGAACAGAATTGTTCTTTGTCGTTCCGGTTGGCCGGAGGCTGGTTATCACGCTAGAGTTCTAGCGTTCACTCGTATACGAATCCGTATCAGTATTTAAAACTTATTTATATTGAATTTATAACCTTTATTTAAAACTTACAAAAGTATTTCTTTTAAGTTATGTAATTTGTTTTTTAAGTTATGTAATTTTTTTAAGTTATCTAATGTTTTTGTTTTAAGTTATGTAATGTTTTTATTTTATAAGTTACGGAATGCTTAAAAATATGTTAACTTTTTATTAAAAAAAATGAGGAGGCTCATTCTCCATACCCTTGATCAATGCTTAGAGGGGCATCGTAATTGGTGGTGACGTGACGGGTGACGTGGAGGACCATCCTCAAATAATGAGGCTCGTCGACACCTCATAGTCTTAACGATGTGGAAAATACCATATGATTTGTCAGTTTTCAATTTTGGTAGCTAATGCCTTTCAAATAAAAGATGGATGAATGGCATTTAACTCCAATCAAGTTCAGCTTTAATTATATTGATTATAACTTCTTATTTAATTTATTACGCTAAATTAGTTTTCCTATCATTCATAATTCATTTTTAAAATTATAGTTTCTTTTTATTCTGATTATAAATATATATAGAATAAAGTAATATATTACGGTTACTTCACATTTCTCATATTTGTGTGTATCATGAGACAACTGCACATGATTCGGCTGCGCTAATCAGTGGCGGACCCAGAAATTTTTTGCTGGGGGTGCGGATGAGGTGTTCAACCATATTTTCAAGGGATGCGGTGGGTTTTTTTGCCTAAAATATACACTAATTTTTTTTTTCAAGGGGTGCGGTCGCCCACCCTGGCCAAAGGCTAGATCCGCCCATGGCGCTAATCCTCAATTAGCTCAAATGCTTATGTAAATAGTTTTCTTAATATTTCTCTTTTTCTTTAGACCACCCGTAGTGGGGCGTGATTTTTAAAAAAAAATTGAAAAAAACCGCCCCAAAACGCCCCCCCTCCATTACACTAGGCGTTTACCGGCGTTATTTTTTGAAAATTTGGACGCGGGCGTTTAAATTAAAACGCTGAGAGAGATGGGGGATCATGCTTGTGTCCAATGAGATATTTGCATGTGGACATGGGACTGACATGGGACTCTTTGCTTTTTTGACCAACCACTCACCATCCACTTGTTTGTTTTTTTTTGTTTTTTTTTTTTGTTAATGATTGAATGGGGCATTATGGGGCATTATACCCACTACACCACTTTTGCTATAATGCCCCCTTGTTGACTAGGACGCCACGTGTCGTATAATGCCCCATGGTGGGGGCATTATAACCTTCTACCACTACGCATGTTCTTATGGAAGAACACTTCCAGAGAAAACAAAATTATTACCAACTAACTGTAGTTTATAAAAATATTCTTTTGGTCTATGCCTTTTCACTAGATGCATATAAAATATCAATTCATTGGTGATAACCCAAACTCGTTACACATGCACTTTAACTTATGGTCGAGACCAAACATCATAGTAAGTTACACATGCACTTTAACTTATGGTCGAGACCAAACATCATAGTAAGAAAAAACATGACATGCTTCTAAGGCAGTACAACTTTAAAAATACTAATCAACCCCTGTAGGTTGGATTTTGATATAATAAGAGAAGGGTGGTGACCCCTATACGGGGTGTATGTATATACCATGAAAGAAACAATCACAAAGAGGCTTCATTCAAATTTCTTCTAGACCAATTCTTGGCCCGCCCTCAACTGTACTCGAGCTCGATCCTCTAGGCTTGCCACTTTTCAGCATCGCATTCGGCTTATGCGACACTGCTGATTCTTGATCAAAAAAGCGAAACGAGCCCATTGAAAGTGATCTTTTGATTGGTTCAAGTTTTTGGCAACAATGGTTGGTCAGATCACTCTGCACCCTAACACCATCGGTATTTTCAGTTCCAGGGGTCGAGTCTTCTTCCTGTGTGCTTGATTCAACCGAATTATTTCCGTGGGTGTTAACCACCGGTGCTCGACACAAGGGGCAGTTTTTGTGAGATCGTAGCCACGTATCAATGCAAGCGACATGAAAAGCGTGGCTACATTTAGGCAAAAGTCGGAGGCTTTCTTCCTCTTCAAAGACACCCAAACAAACAGGGCAATCAGAGTCGATCAAGTCGTCTTCCTTTCTGTACTTGAACATCTGGATGGAGTCGATCACGGACTGATCCAAACCGATGGTGTTGATCAACCAAACGGGATGAAACAGCACGGGGTCTTGATGGGGGGTTTCATTTGTATTATTGTTAATTCTCCTACGACGTCTGGTTTGAAAAGCACGACATATTTTGGTGAGGATGATGTAGCAAAGGAAAGCGAAAGTGGCAGCAAGAGTGCATATCAACAAGATTTTGAGTGGTGAAAGGGGATGATGGTCTTCCAACGTTGGCGGTGGATCATCGTCGTCACAGTCGTCATCGTTATCGCGGGGTTTACAATTCTTTCGTATGGTGAAGACTATGGACATTGTCATGAGGGAGAGATCAAGTCATGGGTATGGGTGTGAGGGTGGGTGTTTTAGTCTCTTGGGGCAGCGACTTTAAGGTAGTTTCGGGGATCCTTCCTTCCACTCGGATTTTGTGGACACTATTGGAGAAGAGTTTCCGCGTCAAGGAAAAAAACCAAAATTATTTAATTATCCCCTTGCTTTATTTTTTTTCCTTATATAATCAAGAGGAAACGTACGTACGTTTATAATCCTCTGGTAAACCCCAAAATCACTTTTAGGCATCAACTTCATAATTACTATGGTTCTGTTTGTTTTTTCTCCAGAAGCTCTTCTGAGCACTTATGTCTGCGTCGTGCAGACATAAGGTTCCTGCAGCTTGTTTGTTTTCTTGAAGATCTGCAGACCAAAAACGTCTGCAGAAGCTCTTCCCCAAGCAGACTTGTCCACAAGTCTTCTAACCTCTGCAGACCTCTTCTCCCTCTTCAAACCCACCTCTCAGCCACCACCTCCACCTCCACCTCCACCTCCACCTCCACCTCCACCATCACATCTCAGCCACCACCTCCGACACCACCTCCACGGCTCCACCTCCGCCACCACCTCCACCACCACATCTCAGCCACCACCTCCACCACCGACACCCATCACCTCCACCTTCAAACCCACCTCTCAGCCACCACCTGCTCCGCCGCCCACCCTTGCTCCGCCACCACCTCCAAATCGAAAACAAAACCCCCAAATTGAAAACCCTCATCATCATCAACATCGATCGCAAACAAAACAGACCTGCAACTTCGATCTGAACTTCGATTCACAGCCGTCGAGCATCACCACCGCCTTCGAGCATCACCACCGCCGTCGAACTCCTCTCTCTAGCTGTTGTTTCTCTCTCTCTCTCGCTGTTTCTCTCTCTAGCCGCCTTCGATTCACAGATCTGAAGGAGAAAGGGGTGGGGGTGGGTTTTGATGGCGGTGGTGATGGCCGACGTGGTGGTGGCGGATGGTTGGGGCGGCGGTGGTGGTGGTGGGTTTTGATGGCGGTGGTGGAACGAAGAGAGAGAGAGAGGGGGCAGCAGGAGAGAGAGAGGGAAAGAAGAGAGAGAGATCGGGGGTGGTGGTGGCCGACGTGGTGGTGGCGGATGGTTGTGGTGGTGGTGGTAGATGGCAGAGAGAGAGAAGAGAGAGGAGACTGCAGACATTGTTGTGAAGAGGTTTTGGTTGTGAAGAGGTTTGGTTGTGAAGAGGTTTTATTTAAAAAAAACAAACCATCTTTTCCTTGCAGACTGCAGACATTTGGTCCACCTCTTCTCTGCAGATGTGGTCCGCAGACTGCAGACCTTTTCCTGCAGAAAAAACAAACACCACCTATGACTCTCTATCTCAATGTTATTTCACCCACCTTTAATTCATAATGCAAAACCACTACTCTAAGGATATTGTCATAACCCAAATCACTATTCACTTATTTATTTTAATTTATCTTTATCTAATGAAAAAAGAAATGATTACGTAAAAATGGAAAGGAGAATCATGGTTGCCATGGTTAAATTCATGCAAATCATGGTGGATTAGGAAATGTGGTGGTATAGTCTTTCATTCATGTTACTACGTGGCGAATCATGACCCCCACACCCTTTAGCCTTAGCCTATAGGGTGTGGTCATGACCCTCATGACCACTATGACACTCCACGTCAGTGCCATGTCATTCACCTCTAATCCACAATCTAAAACCACTATCCTATGGGTGTGTTTATGACCCAAACCACTATCCCCTTATTTATTTTAATTTATATTTGTCTAAAGAAAAAGAAAATGATTACTTGAAAAATGGAAAGGAGGATCATGGTTGTCATGGTTTAATCCATGCAAACCATGTTGGATTAGGGAAGGGGGTGGTATAGCCTACCATTTATGTTCCTACGTGGCGAATCACGTCCCAACCATGACCCCCACACCCTTTAGCATTATAGTCACTTTAAACATTTACATCCATTTCATTTTCGTTTTTCTACAATTTACATCATTTTGTGTCAATTAACTGGTATCTTTGTATTACCCACATGAGTATTATTTTCTTTTCCCCCCACCCAAACCTCAATGTCCAAATAAAACCTTATCATTTCCCACACACCTTACTTTACAACCCAGCGTTTTACCAAAAATAATTTCCCTTCTAATTAAAATCTGCATAACCAAACGAACACTCGAACAATATATATACGAACTTGTATGTAACATCCCGTGTTACGAAAGTCAAAGTCCAAGTCAAGATTGAAGTCAAAGGAAGAAAAGATTGCTAATTACGATATGTCACTCCTTGCTTAATTACTGATTTGACTTCTTGACTTGTAATCAAATCTTTTATTTTAATCACTTTAGTTGTATTATGTGGAGTATCTATCAATAATCGAGGTTGATCGATGTTTATCGCATCTTTTATCGCTTTATCGCTAATCGCATCGCAATCACGCTCGAACCTTGATTGGTAGATTCTGAATATTGTTTTACGTGTGTGTGTTACTTAGGTGTTACTTGTGCATGTTTACTTTATCTTTGTGGTGATTAATCGAAACGCAATCGCAACTCTATCGCATCGCAATTTAATCGAAAACGCTAAACGTAAGTTATTTATAGTGATTGTATGTTAGATATAGTAGTTAGGTTATTTGTGTAACTAATGGGTAATTCTATCGCGTCGCTCGCTCGAAACACATCGCAACACTCAACACGCGAATCGAAACGACAAAACTCAACACGCCGGACACTTAGATCGAATGGCTAACCGATCGAGTGGCCATCCGATCGAGGCGCCATCCGAGCGGTGGCCAATCCGACCCTTGTGCACTTTCCTCTTTTGGAAACCCTATAAATACCCTCCTGTCACATCATTTGTGATGTGACTGCTTCCTCACTCGACCAGCTCGCTCCAAGCCTTCTTTCTCTTGATTTCTCTTGATTTCTCGCGATTCTTGTAAGTTTTCAGCCTAAATCTTGTACTTCTATGATCTACACACACTTCCTCATCATTTTCACCGTTGAATTTTAACTTTTAACCGTGAAATCAGTGGATTTGAGGTGTTATAGGATGATGTCATCATGGAGTTCTTACGAACTTCAAGTTTTGGCCTCATTCCACCAAGAACAACTCAGATCTGAAGGATTTCCACATGTTTAAGCAACGATTTCGCATAGATCTACACATATTCATGGTTAAAAGGATTGAAAGATGGTTCTCTAACTTTATTTCAACTCTTTTACACTCAATGTACTCAAACCGATAGAATCGGAGCTTGCACAGACCTTCTACTCTTTCTTAGTAATGTGTTGGTTTAAGATCTGGATTCTATCAACGAGACAACCGATTTTGGGATGAATATGAACAACTGACAAGGAACAGTCAACTGATCGGATCAGGGTGATTCCTGTTCGGTCGAACGACTTGGGACTTGCCGAGGTTCCGTTGTTTAGAACGTTGTCGTACCGTCTCGATCAAACTGCAAAACTTTCAAAATAATCAAATGCAAGACGTCGTGGTTCGTTGGGACGGATTACCGCCCAAACGGATTGTCGTCCGATCGGATAGCCATCCGATCGAACGGCCACTCGATCAGATGACACTTGGTTCCACACTTAAACATTTTTCAAACTTCTTAAAGTCTCTGAACGTCCAACGGATTGCCGTCCGATCGGATAGCCATCCGATCGAACGACCATCCGATCATGTGACATTTGGAACTTCGACACTTAATCATTTTCATAGTTTTCAAAGAATGTCGATTTCCAACGGATTGCTATCCGATCGGATTGCTATCCGATCGAGTGACAATCCTGCTGTGAACTTGTTCTCACTAAGTGTCCTGCCAATCGGATCGCTACTCGATCGAACGACCGTTCGATCGACGACCTGAAGGGTAGAGATACTTCTTTGTTTTCAAAATGCTACAACAAAAACTTCAAAGCCATCATACACAAACACATCCTTACCAAACGAATGTCAATACAATCGAATGGCCATCCGATCGGATGACCATCCGAACGGATTGACATCCGATAGACTGGCCATCAGATCGGATTGCCATCCGATCGGATTACCATTCGACACTTTAACACTCTGCACCATTTTCCGAGTCGTTCATCGCTTATGCTATCGTTAACTGTTCAGGCTAATCTCTCAGCGCTCCCTTCAATCCAAGACGGTGTTTATTAGCTTAAACGCTATCTGTGAGTATACTCGAACCCTTTTTGCTTTACGCACTTTTGGGTGTTACATACGTTACTTATTCAAATCACAATCGACACATAACGCAACACTATTTATACGCTAACCGTTATTGCATGCGACGTGTTATTCGATGAATGCTTGTATGTTATGTTAACACAGTGATTGTTTCCTGACACCTTAGCAACGATAGTACTATAGTTTGGACTCAGCACCTGTCGTGGACAGGGGTTGTTAAGGGCTTTACTTCACGTGTCCCAGTAGGGATATGTGTTACACATTCTATAACTCGCAGTCACGTCTGTGCATATTTCTCTGTCGATAACCTACTTGCCTTCACTTTGTACATGTTACATGCTGGTTACGCATAAACTATTTCGAACTCTATTATATTTATCAAACTTGTATACTCACCTTTACACTCTGTGTATTGACTTTATTTTAACGTATGTGACAGGTGCTTAGGATGCTTTGCTTGCTTTTCGTGGAATCAAGTTAGGGGTCTAGTTATGTCACGCTTAAAACTGAGTGGTCGAGACAGTATTTGTTTTTGAGACAATTATTTGTAATAGCTGTTTTATTTGGATATGTTGTGGTATGGGACATGACGTTTTAATATCTGGTAATTAATAGTTGTTATGGATACTCATGGACAATCAATTTCGCTCAGTGCCATGCCCCGATGTTTCCGCCATCGGTTGGGGTGTGACATTGTATGTCACACCTTGACCCGTAGCAGATTTGATACGGAAGATGATGATTGTCCATGGCTCATGACAGTTATTATAATTTTAAATATTTAAAGTATAACAATTCACAATAACAACAATCACCTCAATCTAATCTGATCCGATATAACATAGAAACAATAGACACAATAAGATTCAAGCCCCAAAGAGCGATCGAAATAGTGTTTGCGATACCAAGTTCAACCCATGGCCATCGGGAACCGCTCAGCTAGTGGATCCACACTTGAAACCATGGACAGAAAGCGAGTAAACACATAGAACACGTATATGCAACAATAGGTACTAGAAACAATAGAAACATGAGTACGAGACACGTAGCGAGAAATTAATTTTGCATGTTATTGATTTAAATAGAAAACAATAAAAAAGACACATGATATACCTCAAAAATATTTAATGACCAAAAAGGGGATATGTAATAGATCTACTCACAGTTTATGAAGGATTGATCCACGAGAATTACTGCACAAAGAGAAACATATAAAATCTAAAATTATAACAATAATCCTATAATATAAATAAACAAAGTACTAAACGAACGAAACAATATAATAATTCTAGGAAATTGGTTTCTTCTATTTTGGGATTTAAAAAATATAAAATAATTATTTAAAATAATATCCAAATAAGTATTTTTATTTCTAAAATATTTAAACATGATATATTCTTAGAAATACCAATTTAATAAGTTATAATATTTTGTAAATGTCAAAGATTAGACAAATTCATTAAATTCATCTAATTATTTTGATAAATCAATTTTAATAATTATCACATATTGTAATTTAAAATAATTAAATTTATAAAGGAATTTATTTGTTTAACAATTTCATCAATCATTTAATTATAAAGTAATTATAAAAAAAAATTATAGAAAAAATCCATAAAAATTCTATAACATTTATATAAAATGTAAAATCAGTAAAATATATATAATTTATTTGTGATAGTTTTGTATTTTTAATTGATTTTCCAATTTAGTAAAACATGTAAAATTCATAATAAATCCATATGATACCTAAAAATTCCCAAAATTTACACAAATCATCCTAATATAATCTATAACAGTACATAAAAACAATTTCATCAAATCACTTGTCTAGGATCAAAAGCCATGAAATTATAAGATGAAGAACTCTAATTTCAACTATAGTTAAATTTGAATTCATTTGCCCTTCTATCACTGAAATGGATAGAGGGTTTTGTTAAGCAATGTAAATTAAACAAGATAGGCTTAAGAATCATTTGGTCAAAGGTTAAGAATTGAAGGAGAAATCGTTGCTTGAAGTTATAAGCCCTAAAATCTTCTTTGATTTAATTCGCAATGTAGGATTGATGCTAATGGAAAAAGCCAGTGGCGTTTTGTGTGAAATTAACAGGAGAATCGAATGATGTGAGTTTTGTAACTTAATTTTATGATTTCGAATAATCCCAAATGAAGTTCATTATAGCTTTAATGGGGGACTTAAATGTCACACCCCGAAATATCAGAGCTTGGCGTGACTGGACCGGGATCTTCATTGCACAGCGGAAGCAAGTAATGCTAAGACTTCTAGAAAACGAACGCCCACTAAGTACTCGAATCTCCAATGGTTCTCCTATTCCAACCGTGCCATAATTTGAGAAAGTAACTTGAGAAAGAAACATGCGAAAAATCAACATAAAGTTGAGCGAGTTCATAGTCTGTTTGTAAAAGATTTGAAATAAATCTTTTTGAATAACCGGTTTTAAATACTGTTGAGAAAATGAATTAAAAATCATTTTCTTTGGCATGTTATATGAAAACTGTGGGTCTATCCCACGAGAGTCTTTGTGCATTGCACGAGAGAGAATGGGCCAAGCCCAAAAGAGTCTTTGTAAGCAGGACCAACCTGTCCTCTTACTTATACATAAATTGAAAAACGTTACAAAGTTCGTAAATCCATGTGTTATGAGTTTGCGTCAAGTGAATCTTAAAAACATTTGAAAGCTTTGAGTATCAAAAACTGGTATGTAGCGTCTATGAACAAATCATTAATGTTTCACGAGGACATTAATAAATGCGGAGACATAGGAAGCACTCAACCATAGCAAATTTTCGGTAAAAGCGTACGAATGCATTTTATCCGCTCTGCGCCAAAATATAACCAAAATAAAAATGTACGCGACGCCAGAATCTATCATTTTAAGGTCTGTAAGACTTATAATTGATGTATACACCTTAAATAGGCTTATGGATAGCAACGGAAGATTCGAGTAACAAGTTTCCGGTACTACGTCGTAACGACCACAACTTCGTCGTTTTTGCGCCGACGAACTAGTTAGTAAAATTTTCGCCACCCAAACAACTAAACGAACATCCTAGTGAACTAGTTAAGCACATTTTAGGGTCAAAAATATTCCCGGAACATTTACGGTGCAAGAACCTATCAAACCCCCTAAACTTTTAATAAATCTTACAACTTTTATTATATGTGCACATAACTTTTATAAAAAAAAAGTATATAAAAACCATACCCCCCCATTTCGGTCAACATGGTCCCCACAAGGCCATCCTACCATTTGAAAAATGAAATGAAAGGGGCATGGTCCTTATAGATTTAGAAGATCTTGAAGTGATCATATTTTATAAACAAGTCACCATACCATTCCTATCTTTCATCCTTATCTTTTCAAACAAATATCAACACTCAAAAGCCTCCTCCATATCCCCCAAGATCTCAGCTCAAAAACCCCACATAACTCCACCATTTTCAATTCAAAAACACCCCATTTTCACTTAAAATAAGCCTACATAAGATCATCTAAGCATCAAAAATACATGGAGCACACTTAGGACCTTGTTTGGAGCTTAATCTCTTCTAAATCATCATCTTAAGACACTTGCAAAGTTGTAAGCCTCTTACTTATCATTTTTAAGTTTGTTTTCATGTGTAGATTACTAAAGTACTTGTTGATCATCTTGAAAACAAAGAAGAAATTCACTTAAAACCCTAAACCAAAACTTAACAACTTACTAGATATGAAGTATTATGTGATTATTATGTGTATTAGTGTTGAATGAGTTGTATGATCATGTTGATTTTTGTTAAAGTAGGTTGATTAGTCATGAGACTTATGATGACCATGTTACTTATTTAGTGTAGTAACTTATATAAGTGATGATCTTGTTATGTTAAGTTTAAAAATATGATTTAAACAACTAGATGTTTAAATCATGAAAGATCATCACCATTATGTTCATGAGCTCTACATATATATGTTTTAATTTAAGGACTCTAAGGGTCTAAACTTGATGTTTTAAGAACTAATAAATGTGATTTTTAAAAGTAACAAGTGATTAATAAATGGTTATGAAAACCCCACTTAAAAAGTCTTGGATTTTAAGACATAAAAGTCTTGGGTTTTTTTTAAGAAAATTTATATATATAAGTGCTCATGATTTAAAGAAATAAGTGGTAGAATTTGTTTACATAATGTTTTAAATTGTTGAGATTAGTAAATTGATGTTGTTGGAAAATTGAAAATGATTTTTTAACGCGTTTTAAAAACGTAGGAAAACGCCATAGTTTAGGGGAAACTATGGCGAAATTTTCTAAAAATCTAATCGCGATTAAAAAGAGATTAACGGGGTGATTAGCATGGTTAATCGCGATTAGTGATCTTAATTGTGATTAACAACCTTAATCGTGATTAGACAAACCCTAATGACAAGGGTTAAGACTTAAGCATCCAAGAGTTTACTTAAAATACTACAAGTTATTTTTATGATAAAATGGGAAAAATTTATAAGAATAACCATCAATATAATTTTTTTGAGAAAATTATATGTATATACTTCAAATACTTTATTTGGTGTATAGTGTGTGTATAATTATGTGTATGTATTAGTCTTAGGATTACATACCAAAATAATACCTACGATACCAGCAAAACATACACTTACACCACGGCGAAAACCCCACAAATATTTGAAATTGTAACGACGGTCGCGAACCCTCGCGACTACTTAAAATGTACACTTATAAGATACCATAAAACAAGGCGCGAACATCGGACGACGGGTCTCGAACGATGGACATCGGACGACACCTTATGCCTTATTAACGAAGAGGACGTGTCGACACCTCGAAAGGTTACTACGACGCTCGACAACTTTGACACACAAAAACTATATATTAACCGGTCGTTACGACAAGTCTAAAAATAAAATAATTTAGACACTTCATATATATTAACGACAATGAATGACCGGAAAATTCAATAAAGAAAATAACGCTAATCGTGATTATAAAAGTTACTAGCATAATTAGTAAAAGATTACTAAAAATGCATGAACATAAATATTGGGCTAAAACAATTAATGTTGGGTTAAAATAACATAAATATTGGGCTAGGTCCAATACCTTAAATACATGGGCAAAGGCCCATTTCCCTAAAGTACTTATAAAAGCCCACTTACAATACTAACATGTGCTAGGCCTAATAACTTATATAACTTGGGCTAGGCCCAAATGCCAAAAATATATGGATTAAGCCCAAAACACTAAATTGTGGGCTAAGCCCAAAGTAAAATACATATATATTTTTATAAATATATATTGTACGAGTACATTATAAATACGGTATAACTACACGTATAAATATGGTATACCTACACGTATAATACGGTATACCTATGCGTATAATATGGCATACCTACATGTATAAATACGGTATACCTACACGTATAATATGGTATACCTACATGTATAAATGCGGTATACCTACATGTATAATATGGTATACCTACATGTATAAATACGGTATACCTACACGTATAATACAGTATACCTACGCGTAAATACGGTATACCTACATTTATAAATACGGGATACATATACGTATAAAAGACTCACGCACATGATGATGTACTCACTTACACTTGTTGAAGTGTACTCTCGCCAGAATGTCGCACACGTACGATAACGTATTGACGATGTTAAAAATAAATATTTTTAACACTTGAATCAAGAAAAGATATATGATATTATATTTGTGTAACAAATATAGAGTCTCGAATCAAAGTATACCAGAAACAAATGCCAACATATTATTAAATTACACAAGTGTTCCAAAAGCGAAATGAAAATAATAAACGTTCAAGATGAACAACGAGTCCAAGGTCTAGGAAGGACCGCTGTGTCTAATGAGTTAGAACCCTTGTAGGTTGACTCGCGTTTACGGAACACGTTGATTGAATATCTCTCTCTCAGGAATGCAAAGCTGTGAGTTCATGTCCCCCTTTTCTCTTAACTGTTTTCGGATTTATAACTCTTGGGGGTGAAATACATGTTACATATGTTTCAATGGTATGATTTGGCTATGAAATGAACTATTAGATCATGTGAGCATAGACTGAAACTGAAATGCCATTAACTCTTATAAGAATCATGGACAAAGGTTAGATCTAACGGTACGGCCGAGCCCCACTCATGGTCCATTTGTGACTACTTAGAGTGCTTTTATGTCCCAGTCGAGGTGATTCGACAACGGTCAAGGGGATTTGACACAGTCAAGGTGATTTGACACAGTCAAGGTGATTTGATACAGTCGAGTGGATTCGACACAGTCGATAGGATTCAACACTAATAATAGCCCACTCGGGTTGGGTACTCCCTATGTATTCACATATATTAATGTCCTTGCAAAACATTAATTGATCTGTTCATAGACGCTTTACATACCGGTTTTCAAAGGAATCTCTCAAATGTTTACAAGTTTATTGGAACTCATACAAAACGCATGAACTCGCTCAACTTTTGTTGATGTTTTCAAAATTACATGTATTTCAGGAAACAAGATAGATCTTGGGCGCGGGTGTTGTTTTCAAGATGTAAATTTCAAGTTCAGATGTCATCCACTTTTGTTGGTGTGTAACTTAATCGGATGTCATGTTGATTGGAACTTAAATGACTTGTGATTGTAATGTTTTAAGCTTTTGAATGGATGAACATCATATTAATCATATAGTTGTTTGTTATAATCGAATGCAATGAAAACTGATCAAGTCACACGCACACGCTTCCGCAAAAGTTAGGGTGTGACAGGTTGGTATCAGAGCCTCGATTATAGTGAGCTAGGATTCCTTCTCGAGTCTAGTCTACAATCACGAGGATCATCTCACGAAAATCTTTTGTTTTTGTAAAATGTTTTTCATTGCATTTTCGACAGCGCCAAGATCCATGAATCAAACATTTTTCAAAGGAAAAACAAAGCAAGGACATTTGTAGGGAGGGAGAATACCCCGACTATTGTGCCAATTGAGGTATAGTCTATGCGAGATAGACTTGCCAAAGACGAAATGACCTGCGAAAGAACAAACGAGAGTTATATGTAACATGTTGCATTTATTTGCATGTATATACTAAGTAACATTATTAGTCATTAATATATATGCATATATGTATACGGAATAATTATTGACGGGAACGAGATACCTTCGACTCCGAATCCTATTATTATTCTTGACTCGCACAATGAGACTATCAACCTCGCGTTTATTGCGGAGCTTATGGCTGATGTAGTTAACAAACGAGACCCAGAGCTTGATTCCGTAGAAGATGGTTGTTTTCCCCCCCTCGAATGCGAAGGTGCCTGACTACGGCAGTGATGGCGAGGCGGAGGAGGTAACCTTGGACAACAACCTTATCAGTGAGACGAGGTCCCTGTGGCTTTTACGAAACACGATTGACGACACTCTTGTCCAGACAAGGAAGATGAGGTACTCATCTTGAAGTTGCCCCTCCAACTACTATTGTTAGGAACTCTCTTTATTTCTACTTCGTCTAAGCATTGTACGATTTCGCGCGTAACGACAACGGACGTTGGCGCGTGGACCATTAGAAAGGTCCTGTCCATGTTGAAGGTATGAAGACAGTAGTGTCCCTTCTTTGATTGATCGACTGCTTTGAACGAGAGAAAAATTAGGGTGACCATGCAAGACAATTTATTATTACGGGGGCCCACGTAATAACAACTTGTAGTGCATGGAAATCTTGGTGGGCTCTGTGGGTCAAGCAAATGATCACTATCTATTTGAAATTCCTAAGCTGTTCCAAATCTCCACCTAGTAGAACACTAACCGAAATAGTTACTATAACACCCTATAAAGTAGGAAGTCTGTCTTTGCCTACTTCATGTCTAACATTCCTACCCGTAAAATGAGTCGTTTGGGACCCGGTATCTAAGCAGGTGAAAAATGGCTAACACTCAGAAAAGATTCTCCTCATCCTTCACCTCACATGCACCCTATCACCCACTACCTATATCGCCACCACCAACACCCCTACTAGTAACTCTACACCCCCTATCCTGTAGCACCCCATCGTTTGAGTAGTGCATTCGCGCCTTGGAAAACTGCTCTACGGTTGCTACAAGGCACAATTCAGTTCTGAGGAAGAAATCACATACCCTCACGACCTTATCTCTGTGTTTTCACTATCACCCCTATACGTGGTAGTAATGCACAACCCCCCCCCCCCACCTTTTGGGAAGTATGCCCGTTTTTGTAAAACTATAGACCCAAGAAGACCAATGTAGAAGGAAAATAGTCACTACTTTTGTATTATGAAACCTGTATGACCGAGGTGATATAACCTCGAGTCCATTTTGTTTTTTGTTTTTTTCTAAAAACAATGTATCAAGTTGTCAAACATATACGAAAGCTCAGTGGTTGTTTTCTTATTTATACATTGTCGATTATATATGCATGTGATGTTATGTGATTGCATGTTGTGATGATTGTATATATACATCTATACCTCATAGACAATTATTTGGTGAATGTTGTCTAACCTACCCGATATTTCTTGTTAGAAGAAAATGACGCCCAGACGTGACATAGACACTAACACGTAACCAAGGACAGAAGCCGAGCTTCAGGAACGCATATCGCAGGCAATTGCACAGCACAAGGTCAACCGCTCAGAACACAACGGTGGCACTTCTAGAAATAACCCTTCAACTGGTAATGTTAAGTCACCTAAGACACTTTACAAATCCTTTGGATATTTCCAATTGTGCTTTGCCAATGCTCACTCGTGAATTGTGTTACATGTGTTACAGGCTGTACTTATAAGCAATTTCTGGATTGCAAACCCCTAAACTTTGATGGCACTGGAGGTGTCGTCGCTTTTGTTCGCTGGGTTGAAAGACCGATTCCGTGCTAAGAATGAGCAAATGTGCACTTGAACAGAGAGTCACTTATATTTATGGGTTGTTTTTGGATGGTGCACTCTCCTGGTGGAACCTCCAAGTTCAAACTCTTGGCAAAACTGCTGCATATGCGCTCAGCTGGGATGAGCTTAAGGAATTAATGCGCAAGAAATATTGTTCAAGAGCTGAAATCCAGAAACTGGAAACCGAATTCTGGAATCTGAAGATGGATGGACCAAAGGTTGCCGAGTATATTCAGCGTTTTCATGATTTATCAATGATCGTTCCCTATCTTGTCGAGCCGGAATTCAGGAAAATCGAGCGGTTTATTTGGGGACTTGCGCCTCAAATCCTGAGCATGGTTACTGCCGCAAAGACTCCAACCATCGCAGAGGCTATCGATTTGAGCGTTACACTTACTGAAGAAGCTCTTCATATGGGAAAGTTTTCGAAATCTGAGACAAACAAGAAAGTGATTCACGTGGAGTCTTCGGGTGACAACAAAAGAAAGTTTTCAAACTTGAAGAAAGGCACTCAAGTAAGTCATGACAACTCAAATGCAAACAAAAGAAGGGAAGCAAACCTGCCTCGTGACATAAAAGCTTATGGAGCCGCCAATAAGGCCAGGGGAAAGGTTTATCTGGGGACTAAACCGAGATGTGACGAATGCAAGTTTCACCATGAAGGTCAATGCCTGAGACCTAAGTGTGACAGATATGGAAAAGAGGGACACAGCAAGGATGCCTGTTGGGCAAGATATCCCAACCGAGGAGGAAACGATAGCTATAACCAAGGTGGAAACAACAATGGTAGAGTTCCAGGTTGCTTCAATTGTGGTGATGTGGGGCACTTTAGAAAAGATTACCCCAAGAAGAACCAAGCGAGGAAGAGACTTCACGATCAGAGCTCGTGAAGCATGCCAGGATCCCAATGTGGTTACGGGTACGTTCCCTATTAACCAACACTCTAGATCCATTCTGTTTGATAGAATTTAAGAATACACTTGGCCTAGTTTCAAGTAAGCTAGACGTCCCGTATTATATAGAATTGGCAAATGGAAAGTTAGTTAAAGCAATGAGGTGATTAAGGGTTGTACTTTGGAACTTAAAGAGCGGGAATTTTCTATTACCTGTTGAGTTGGGAAGTCATGATGTTGTAGTCAGCATGGATTGGCTACCCAAGAATAGAGCCGAAGTTGCTTGTCATGAGAAAATCATTCACATCCCTCTTGTGAATGATGAAACACTGATGTGTAGTAAAATACACATATTTGTCCCGTGTGAAATGTTTAATTATTGTATGTTTTTTATGTGTTTTTATTTAGTTTCCAGTTTGTTTTATTTTATTTTGTGTTTTGCCAGGTCCTGGTGCAAATGGAGTGAAAACGAGTAATATGAAAATAACCAGCCAGTTGGCAGAGTGAGATGCCAGGGACTGAATTAAAATCACCGCTATATTTCTTGAGTGGGCCGATGCCGTTATCTCTAGTTTATAAGCTCGAGGGACCAAAATGCAAAAAGCAAAAAGTCATTATAAAAATAGTCTTTGAAACTTGAGGGACTATTCTTGCAATATGCTCAAAAATGAAATTAATTCCAAACCAAAAAGATCCACTTTTATGAATACATGATGACCGAGTAGGTCTGTGATGGGCCATTTAGAGTATTATAAATAAATTGGGTCATGCCCATTCCACTTGGGTGTATCGCAAAAGATGACCAGGAATGGTGGAGTTGGAATTCTATTTCAATAAAGAATAAGAAGGCAGTTGTTATCATATATGGGGCTGGTTGCCATTATTATTTATTGTGGGGAACATGATTATTTGCAAAGGAAAGAAAAGCATGTGCCAACATCTTTTAAATGCCAATAAATAGAAGGAATGAGAAGAACGATGAGGAGAAAACCTTGAGAACCAAATTTCTAAAGGTTTTGAAGTTGGTTAAGCTCAGGAATCAAGTGGCAAGATCTCGAAGATAATTGAAGTGAAGACCTAAGGCTTGTTTCTACAATTCTTGTTTTCATTTTCATAATTTCTATAAACTGTCAACGAATTCTATTTTAAGTATTGTTATTATGATATTCATAACCATGATGCTTGGCTAAACACTTAAAAACTATCTAGGTTATGATGAACACTTGTTAAAAATGTAGTTTTTACCGGGTATTGTGTGATTATGGTTTGTTCTAGTTAAGTAAATAATTTAAGTTATATGTCTTGGTGTATATGCATATTTTAACTTGGTTAATACTTTGATCATATGTTTTACATAAATTCCAGTGAATGTCTTTTCATATAAAGAATTATTGTTGATATTCAAGTCTTAGCAGTTTGGGTAATCATACGGTGGTTTGTGAAATAAACCATAAAAATAATGATAAAAAATTAATTCAGTTTTAATGTTCTACTATTTTTAGCGCTGAAAGGTATAAAGATATTAATAGATCGAGTTTAGTGTGTTGCTAGGATTGTGTTTTGTGAGAAACCCGGTTTTAGTTAAATTGTCGCTAACTTGTCTATTAAACAAAATCAAGTTTTCTTAAATTGCTTTAGATTTACAACCGTGAGGAAGTCAGTCTTTCCAAGCACTTTTCTAGAACACTAGACAACTGTAAGGAAGTCTAGTAAATCGGTAATCAAAATAAATCTTTAAAGTCACATAGTTGCCTTCCCGAGAATGATTGGGAATCCTATACGTTGTCTTTTAGGATTTAATATCTAAAGATCTCGGTTTCATATCACACAATTACCCGGTAGAAAATATGTTATTAACAAGTGGGATTCCAGCCTAGATAGTCCTTTATCATCATAAAATCAAACATTTGTCTTAATTTGTTCTTAGTTCATTTTTATTAATTAATTTTTAATTAATTTACTTTTCAAGTAAAAACCCCCTTTTCGAATCAAAAATACAAAAATACAAAAATGTTTATTGTTGTGTAATTTTTAGTATAAATAAATTATTTAACGTGATTCAACAGTGTCATGTGGGTTCGACATCCGGACTTACTTTTACTATACTATACTGATCGGTACACTTGCCGGTTGTGTGGTTTAGTTTTAAGATCGAGTCTAAGTTTACAAATTTAAAGCTTAGAGTGTCTAGTTTAAGGTTATTTTTAAAGTTTGTCTTTTGTACATTATTTGTAAAAATGTGTTTTTCGTGTCGGACATGTAGTAACTGGAAGGGTTAAGTACCGTTAAGTTGGGAACTCCTGTCTAGGCTGGCATTCGTACAAATCCAATTATAAGGACCCGTTGCCTACCTGGGGACAATCCCAGTGAGAGTACCGATACCTATTAGGCCAAAGCATGCCCAAAAGTTTATTTTTGAGTCAATCTTTATTTAACCATTTTTAGTAGTTTTTATTAAACCACTTTTAGCACATCAAGTTTTTGGCGCCGCTGCCGGGGAACTTTGCAATTGCGTTAATTATTTTGTTTGTATTTTTTTTTTTGAGTCATAAGAGTCTAAAATTCATTAGTGTAATTTTTATTACAATTTTTATTTTCAGTTTTTATTTAATCCTTAGTTAAATTGTGTTTACTTGTTTATTTCCAATTCCTAGTTTAAATTTCATTAGTTTATGCGACATACACGCTCACGAGGACCACCTGAGTTTGAGCCACAAGACGATCCTGAACTTTTATTCTTTCACCGTACCAACAATCAGGAAGGAGAATCGGGTAACACAAGCGAATTCCAAGTTTTTGAAAATCCTTACTTTGAATCCGAAACAACCACAGAGACCGATTCTTTCGAAATTTCACGTTCTCCGAGTCCAGAAACCAAAGCTAAAATGGCTAACCGCACTGTTTACCAACAAGCCACCACCGGTTTCACCGGTCAAGCTTCACCCATCACCCTTCCCGAAATCACCAATGAAAGATCTTGGCAAATCCCATCCTACATCATGACAGCTATCACTAACTCTTGTCAATTTCATGGCCGTGACGATGAGGATGCACCCGCTCACATAAACCGTATCACCCGTCTTTGCACCACCTATTCTATCGAGGGTGTAAACCTTGAAGCCCGTTACCTTCAGGTCTTTCCATTTTCTCTTGCTGGACGCGCAGCCATCTGGTTCGATTCGCAGCCAGCAGGAACTTTCACCACCTGGGCAGGTCTTCGAGATGCCTTCTTAGCTAAGTATTACCCACCAGCCAAAGCATCCCGACTTCGCGATCAGATTCATTCATTTCGGATGGAACCTGATGAACCTTATCATCTAGCCTGGGAGAGATTTCAAACTTTACTTTCTCGTTGTTCACAGCATGGATTGTCAGAATGGGCACTTGTAGAGAAATTCTACAATGGTCTCACCCCAGAAATCAAATCTCGGTTTGACACTTCGGCTGGAGGACAACTTATGGGAAAGAAGACAGTTGCCGACTGTAACGATCTTTTCGAGAGTTTTGCCCATTCTGATATGGATTATAGCGCTGCCAGCAGGAAATCAATTCCTGTGACTACCACCTCTTCGACCACTCGAGGGGTGAACCAAGTTGGCTTGGATTCATCGGTAGCTGCTGTTCTAGATCGGATGGAGAAGACTTTCACAAGAGAGCTTGATGAGATCAAGAAAAAGGTCGATAGATGTGACGTATGCAGAGGAGGGCACGATACTGGAGATTGTCCAACACTCACCCTAGAACAAGTCGAATTTATAGCAGGTCAAAACCGCGGTCCCACCAACCCATTCAACAACAACTCATTCAATAACAACTCTAATTGGCGTAGTAATTACCGTTCGTCTGGAAATCCTCCTGGATTTTCTTCCGGTCAATATCAAAGTCGAGGACCAGGTTTCTATTCTAATAGTAACTCAGGTCAAGGGAATTAATTCGGAAATTCAAACCAAGGAGGTCAATTCGGAAGTTCAAGTTCGGGAAATCAATTTGCTGCTGGAAGTTCATCTCAAGGAGGTCAAGATAATGGAAAAGTTCCAGAATCGAACCTAGGAAGAATTGAGGAGATGTTTTCTCAATTAATGGCGAAAGATCAAGCTACTCAGAAAACTCTAAACGAACTTACTAACTTCGCTAGAAATCAAGACCAAATCAACAAAAACCAAGAACTTCATAACAAAAATCAACAATCTTCTCTCTTAGATCTTCAGAGACAATTAGGTGATATCTCTAAACAACTACACCAGAAACCTCCTGGTCAGTTCTCGGGAAACACCTACCAGAATCCAGCTAATCAATCAGCTAAAGCTATTACTACTCGTAGTGGCAGGATTCTAGGAGAGGTTGCTCGAGAGAGACCAGAGACAGAGGATGAAGACGAGGTAGATGAAGAGATTGTAATGGAAACACCCGGTAAGGTGCAAGAGAAATTAGATCCAGCAAGTACCACACAAACCGGAGAACCTCAAGTTGAAGAGAAGGCAGAAAATCAACCAGTAGGAGTTAAGCCATCCCCTTTGGTTGATCATTTGTGTGTTCCATATCCCGCTCGCCTTAAGCAAGAGAAATACGATAAGGAATATGGCCACTTTCTAGAGATCTTTAAGCAGCTAAAGATAAATCTTCCGTTCATCGAAGCACTTCAGACCATGCCTAAATATGCCAAATTTCTCAAGGACCTTCTTAAGAGAAAAGATAAGATAGGTGAGCTTTCAAACATTCCATTGACGGGAGGTTGTTCCGCGGTAGTCTTAAATAAGCTACCTGAGAAATTAACCGATCCTGGCACATTCACCATTCCATGTTTTTTCGGAGGTTCTATTGCTCCAGCTCATGCATTAGCCGATTTAGGTGCGAGCATTAATTTGATGCCATTTTCACTCTACGAGAGGCTAGGTCTAAGAGAGCTTACACCCACACGCATGTCACTGTTATTGGCCGATCGTTTGATAAAATACCCTAGGGGGATTGTAGAAAATCTGTTAGTCAAAGTCGATAAATTTGTATTCCCCGTTGACTTCGTTGTCCTTGAAATGGAGGCTGATGAAAAAGTTCCAATCATTTTAGGTCGTCCATTCCTTCGAACCGCCAAGGCAGTCATTGATGTCTTCGACGGTAAAATCTCACTTCGTGCAGGTGACGAGATTGTCACATTCGAGATAGAAAGAGCCATGCAACATCCCAGAGATATCGATAATAAAAATGATCCATGTCATTCCGTTTACTTTCTAGATTCCTTCATTTCATGCGTTGATCATTATTTTAACTACATCAGTGGAGCCGATCTAGTTGATGAAGACAAAAATGAAGAAGAGGATGAGATAGAAGAAATTGATCCAGAGCCGATTCCGGAATCATTGGAGCTATGTGAGATCAAGGAGGAGAATGAGAGCAAACCCATAGAGTCACCTCTAGAGCTCAAAGTCCTTCCTTCCCACCTAGAGTACGTTTTCTTAGGAGAGGAGTCTAGTTTGCCCGTCATCATTTCATCTAAATTGACGGAGGAGGAGAAAAGAAAGTTGATTGAGGTGCTACGAGAGCACAAAGATGCCATAGCATGGAAGTTGTCCGATATCAAGGGAATCAGTCCCACTTTCTGCACACACAGGATTCTCATGGAGGATGAATTCAAACCGGTAGTACAACCTCAAAGGCGTTTAAATTCTAACATGAAAGAGGTAGTTAGGAAAGAGGTAATTAAGTTGATGGAGGCCAGGCTAATTTATCCTATTTCTGATTCCGCGTGGGTTAGTCCGACCCAAGTCGTTCCTAAGAAAGGAGGAATGACCGTTGTCATGAATGCGGAAAATGAGCTTATACCTTCCCGTACAGTCACTAGTTGGCGAGTGTGTATCGATTACCGCAAGCTTAACGATGCCACTCGGAAAGACCACTTTCCACTCCCGTTCATCGATCAAATGCTCGAACGCCTTGCAGGCCAGCAGTTCTACTGTTTTCTCGATGGATTTTCCGGCTATTTCCAAATTCCAATCGCACCAGAAGACCAAGAGAAAACCACTTTCACTTGTCCATACGGCACATATGCGTACCGACGCATGCCTTTTGGATTAGGTAATGCACCGGCGACTTTTCAACGGTGTATGGTTGCCATCTTTCAAGACATGATTGAGAGGTCCATGGAGGTGTTCATGGATGATTTCTCGGTTTATGACGACTCTTTTGATCAGTGTTTAGCAAATCTTGAGGAGATGATGAAGAGATGTATTGAAACAAAGCTAATGCTGAATTGGGAAAAGTGTCACTTCATGGTGACAGAAGGAATTGTGCTAGGACACAAAATTTCAAGAGCCGGTATAGAGGTTGATAAAGCAAAGATAGATACCATCAGTAGGTTGCCTCCACCGACAAATGTGAAGTACGTTCGCAGTTTCCTTGGTCATGCGGGCTTTTACAGACGTTTCATTAAGGATTTTTCAAAAATCACGCGCCCCATAACACGACTCCTTGAAAAAGATGTAACCTTTGTCTTTGACGAGGAATGCCTGAAAGCCTTCGACTTTTTGAAGGAGAAACTTGTAAGTGCACCCATTCTTATCTCACCCGACTGGCGCTTACCTTTTGAGCTTATGTGCGATGCTAGTGATTATGCTGTAGGAGCAGTTTTGGGTCAAAGAATCGAAAAGCACTTTCATCCGATCTACTACGCGAGCAAAACTCTTAATGATGCACAATAGAATTATACCACCACTGAAAAAGAGCTGCTCGCCGTAGTGTTCGCATTCGACAAATTTTGTTCCTATCTCGTTCTATCCAAAACCATCGTTTTTACTGACCATGCAGCCTTGCGTTATCTTTTCAAAAGAAAGATGCAAAACCCCGTCTCATACGGTGGATTCTACTCCTTTCCGAGTTCGACATAGAAATCAGAGACAAGAAGGGAGCGGAAAACATGGCCGCAGATCATTTATCACGATTGGAGGATCCTGAAAGAGAAGAGATTCGAGAGGAAGCGATTGGAGATAAATTCCCTCATGAGCATATAGATTTAATTGCAGCTGAAAAAGAGGGTATGCCATGGTTCACAGATTTGGCAAATTACCTGGCAAAAGGGGTGGTGTTGAAAGGTATGACCACCCAACAAAAGAAGAAGTTCTTTCAGGATGCGAGGAGGTACATTTGGGACGATCCCTATCTTTTCAGGATAGGAGGAGACAGGATTTTGAGAAGATGTGTGAGTAAGGAAGAAGGTTTAGGGATTCTGAGGCATGTACATGAAGGATTAACAGGAGGTCACCATGGTCCACACACTACCGCACAAAAAGTCTTCGATTGTGGTTTTTATTGGCCTTCGGTGGTGAAGGATGCGGTAGAGTTTGTAAAGACCTGTGATCGTTGCCAACGTACTGGCAATATCTCATCCAAGGATGAGATGCCCCAAAACCCAATTCAAATTGTTGAAATCTTCGATGTTTGGGGCATTGACTTCATGGGACCATTCCCCTCATCCAGAGGAAATCGGTATATACTTGTGGCAATAGACTACGTTTCAAAGTGGGTGGAGGCACAAGCTCTTCCTACAAACGATGCCCGAGTAGTAGTTAAATTCCTCAAGAAACTCTTCACTCGATTCGGTACTCCTCGTGCTCTTATAAGTGACCGTGGCACTCATTTCTGCAACGCAATCATGGAAAAGACATTGGCTCGCTACGGTGTCACTCATCGTTTCTCGACCGCCTACCATCCCCAAACTAGTGGGCAAGTCGAGAATGCAAATCGTGGAGTGAAACTAATCCTGGAGAAAACAGTAGGGAAAAGCAGAAAAGATTGGTCAGACAAGCTTGACGATGCATTGTGGGCATTTCGAATCGCCTACAAAACACCTTTGGGAACCACACCATTCATGATTGTATATGGCAAAGCTTGCCATCTTCCCGTTGAGTTAGAGCACTGAGCACTTTGGGCTCTCAAAACTGTTAATCTTGACTTAACAGAGGCCGCCAAGAGACGATACTTTCAAATCCATGAATTGGAGGCCTTGAGGGACGCCGCCTATGAACGATCTTGGAATATCAAGGAGAGAACAAAGGCATTGCATGACAGGAAGCTTAAGGGGTTGAAGGAATTCAAAACAGGAGATAAAGTGCTTTTATACAATTCACGTTTAAAATTGTTTGCAGGAAAGTTGAAATCAAAGTGGACAGGACCGTATGTAGTGAACGGAGTTTTTCCATATGGAACAATTGAGTTAAGGAATGAAGCAGACGGAAGCACTTGGAAGGTGAATGGACATAGGTTGAAACATTACCTAGGAGGACCAATTAACACCACCGAGACGGAGGTAACTCGTCTCAATGTCCCACCAATCACCATCGTTTAGGATCTTGAGTGAAAACTCAAGATTAGAGTAGATAGTTAGTTTTATGTATGTTTTGAGTCACTATTTATGAGTCTAATTTAGTAGTTTTTGAGTCATTTTTTTCCGGTACTGCTTTGGTTTTTGCTTGTTTTTGTTTATGCAGGTTTGAATCACACCACCCGTACTCAATATCCATTCGGGTGATTTCGGAGCTGTACACCAAATTTCAAGGAATTTACAAAGAGTACTAGTCAGAGTCAAAGCCAATCGCGACCGAAATGCTATACGATCGAGCTGGATTGGACAAGAGTATGGAGTTTATACATCATATAACCAGCTAAGTCCTTTCCAATTTGCCCTTTGTCTTTTATTTCCTATTTATTTTAGTTTTTGAGTTGTTTTCCATCTTACATTGAGGACAATGCAAAATTTAAGTGTGGGGATGGGAACACTTGAGTGTTTAAAAAAAAATCGTATAATTATTGTTTTATTTTTGTGCATATTTGACTTATTTTTATCTAATAATTGTACATATGAGAAAATGTTAAAGTGTTTTTCATAAATAGAAATTTCTCTAATTATTCATAAATTTGCATCTAAAATACACACCCAATTTTAGTGAGTTTTGAGCCTTTCTCGAGCATTCATCATATGCTTAAGACTTTATTTGATTGAGTGTGCCGCATAATAGTATACATTTCAGAACTTGTCTTGGATATACTTGTCAAAATCATTAACTATAAAATTGTATAAAGAGGATAGAGGCAATAGGATTAACCCAGTTGTTTACCCTTTTCTTTTAAACCTCTAAAAAAAAATCCACTAGTAAACCATGTTGAGCCTTGTTCTTTTCATTTGTTTTAACCCATTTGTGTGAATTCCGGTTTAGTATAATTTTCCTTTCATAGGAATTTAGTTTGGTCTTTTACCGGCAGACCTTTAAAGAATTGGAGATGCATTCATTCGATTTAAATTTGCTTTGTTGTCTACAATTCGCGAAACCAAGATTACCTACGGAGCTTAGAGAGAAAATATTTCACTTAAGTAAAGAAGTTAGAAAAAAGTGGCGACAAAAAGAACAAATGCCACCATTTTGTGGGACATCCAAAAGTGCTATGAAAAGAAGAGCTAAATGATACGACAAATGTATTGGTTGTGGAAATTGGTCTCACACAGGAAGATGTAGAAGAAGTCAAACTGAATCCCAACATGAATACACGCTTCTAATGAGGGTGGGGGCTATTAGGCTCGATGCCGAACGATCCATTAGAGTTGGAAGTAATGTTCACTACAGGATTAAGGAAGATTTGATTCACATCTTGGATAAAACCGGTCTTGACGATCTGACCTTAAAAGAGTCACTTGGTTTGTAAGTTATATGTCTTGGTGTAAAAAAAAATAGTGTAAGGTTTGTTAGGATAATTTGCTAGACCGGATTGAAACACTTCACCCAGTAAATAGCCATATTCCCTACCTTTAAACCCTAGCCACGTTACAACCCACAATATAAGTCCTCTTGATTTATATGATTTATATATGTTAATTGGTAGAGATGATATTTCATTACAAGCCTATGATAATGTTACTATGGTGGTGTTTGTTTTTTCTGCACGAAAACCTCTTCTGCTGCAGGCCACATCTGCAGACATCTGCAGGAGAAGAGGTGGACCAAATGTCTGCAGTCTGCAAGGAGAAGAGGGTTTGTTTTTTTTTATATAAAACCTCTTCTCCCTTTTAAAACACACACACACAGCACCTGATCTCTCTACTCTCTCTCTACAAACTTCACCACCGCCATCATCATCACCGTCACCACTTCACCACTGCCACCACTTCACCACCGTCATCATCACCACCGCCATCATCACCACCACTCTCTCTCTACTCTCTCTCTAACAGATCTGTCTCTACTCTCTCTCTAACAGATCTGTCTCGGCGGAGGTGGGGGTTTCGGAGGTGGAGGCGGAGGTGGGGGTTTCGTTTCTGATTGTTTTGGGGTGTTTCGATTTAGGGTTTCGGCGGAGGTGGGGGTTTCGGAGGTGGAGGTGGGGGTTTCGGAGGTGGAGGCGGAGGTGGGGGTTTCGGAGGTGGTGGCGGAGCAGTGGTGGTGGTGGCGGAGCAGGGGTGGTGATGATGATGATGGTGGTGGCGGAGCAGGGGTGGTGGTGGCAGAGCAGGGGTGGTGATGATGATGATGATGATGATGATGGTGGTGGCGGAGCAGTGGTGGTGGTGGCGGAGCAGGGGCGGAGCAGGGGTGGAGGTGGAGGTGGTGCCAAGAAGAGGTAAACCTCTGCTTGGAGAAGCTTACCTCTCATCTCTTCCCCAAAAAGAGGTTGGGGAGAGGTAAAAAGAACTTCTCGAAAAAAAAAACAAACACTCTTCTGAGGCTATACCTCTTCCAGCGTCTGCACGGTGCAGACAGAAGAGGCCAGGAAGTTCTTCTTCCAAAAAACAAACACCACCTATATGGCCCGGCTTTTGAGTGATCACAGAAAATTACTAGTGCACCATTCACTAGTTTACACAAGTGAGCCGAGGGAAGCAAATCAAAGATGCAAGTAAGTGAGTAATTGATGATAAAACTCTATTTTTGAAAAATCACATTTAGTTTTCTCATCTATATCATTATTAGCTAATTTTAAATCATTTATGTACATTAATTTTTATGTGTGTTTAATTTTCCATTTTAAAATAACCGTTTAAATGTCAGTTTGTACAGTTGTTTAAGACTTTGCTTGGGGACAAGCAAAAGGTTAAGTGTGGGGATATTTGATGTGTAGTAAAATACACATATTTGTCCCGTGTGAAATGTTTAATTATTGTATGTTTTTTATGTGTTTTTATTTAGTTTCCAGTTTGTTTTATTTTATTTTGTGTTTTGCCAGGTCCTGGTGCAAATGGAGTGAAAACGAGTAATATGAAAATAACCAGCCAGTTGGCAGAGTGAGATGCCAGGGACCGAATTAAAATTGCCGCTATATTTCTTGAGTGGGCCGATGCCGTTATCTCTAGTTTATAAGCTCGAAGGACCAAAATGCAAAAAGCAAAAAGTCATTTTAAAAATAGTCTTTGAAACTTGAGGGACTATTCTTGCAATATGCTCAAAAAATGAAATTAATTCCAAACCAAAAAGATCCACTTTTATGAATACATGATGACCGAGTAGGTCTGTGATAGGCCATTTAGAGTATTATAAATAAATTGGGTCATGCCCATTCCACTTGGGTGTATCGCAAAAGATGATCAGGAATGGTGGAGTTGGAATTCTATTTCAATAAAGAATAAGAAGGCAGTTGTTATCATATATGGGGGTGGTTGCCATTATTATTTATTGTGGGGAACATGATTATTTGCAAAGGAAAGAAAAGCATGTGCCAACATCTTTTAAATGCCAATAAATAGAAGGAATGAAAAGAACGATGAGGAGAAAACCTTGAGAACCAAATTTCTAAAGGTTTTGAAGTTGGTTAAGCTCAGGAATCAAGTGGCAAGATCTCGAAGATAATTGAAGTGAAGACCTAAGGCTTGTTTCTACAATTCTTGTTTTCATTTTCATAATTTCTATAAACTGTCAATGAATTCTATTTTAAGTATTGTTATTATGATATTCATAACCATGATGCTTGGCTAAACACTTAAAAACTATCTAGGTTATGATGAACACTTGTTAAAAATGTAGTTTTTACCGGGTATTGTGTGATTATGGTTTGTTCTAGTTAAGTAAATAATTTAAGTTATATGTCTTGGTGTATATGCATATTTTAACTTGGTTAATACTTTGATCATATGTTTTACATAAATTCCAGTGAATGTCTTTTCATATAAAGAATTAATGTTGATATTCAAGTCTTAGCAGTTTCGGTAATCATATGGTGGTTTGTGAAATAAACCATAAAAATAATGATAAAAAATTAATTCAGTTTTAATGTTCTACTATTTTTAGCGCTGAAAGGTATAAAGATATTAATAGATCGAGTTTAGTGTATTGCTAGGATTGTGTTTTGTGAGAAACCCGGTTTTAGTTAAATTGTCGCTAACTTGTCTATTAAACAAAATCAAGTTTTCTTAAATTGCTTTAGATTTACAACCGTGAGGAAGTCAGTCTTTCCAAGCACTTTTCTAGAACACTAGACAACTGTAAGGAAGTCTAGTAAATCGGTAATCAAAATAAATCTTTAAAGTCACATAGTTGCCTTCCCGAGAATGATTGGGAATCCTATACGTTGTCTTTTAGGATTTAATATCTAAAGATCTCGGTTTCATATCACACAATTACCCGGTAGAAAATATGTTATTAACAAGTGGGATTCCAGCCTAGATAGTCCTTTATCATCATAAAATCAAACATTTGTCTTAATTTGTTCTTAGTTCATTTTTATTAATTAATTTTTAATTAATTTACTTTTCAAGTAAAACCCCCCTTTTCGAATCAAAAATACAAAAATACAAAAATGTTTATTGTTGTGTAATTTTTAGTATAAATAAATTATTTAACGTAATTCAACAGTGTCCTGTGGGTTCGACATCCGGACTTACTTTTACTATACTATACTGATCGGTACACTTGCCGGTTGTGTGGTTTAGTTTTAAGATCGAGTCTAAGTTTACAAATTTAAAGCTTAGAGTGTCTAGTTTAAGGTTATTTTTAAAGTTTGTCTTTTGTACATTATTTGTAAAAATGTGTTTTTCGTGTCGGACATGTAGTAACTGGAAGGGTTAAGTACCGTTAAGTTGGGAACTCCTGTCTAGGCTGGCATTCGTACAAATCCAATTATAAGGACCCGTTGCCTACCTGGGGACAATCCCAATGAGAGTACCGATACCTATTAGGCCAAAGCATGTCCAAAAGTTTATTTTTGAGTCAATCTTTATTTAACCATTTTTAGTAGTTTTTATTAAACCACTTTTTGCACATCAAACACTATGGTACGCGGCCTTCATACAGTTGATGCAAGGATGTTGGGCCCCATAAGGCGGTGGATTGCAGCATCCCACATTGGTCATAAAGGCGCAAAAGTGCCTCCGAAAGGGGGTGCATAGCCATCCTTGCTCATATTGTCGATAAGGAGACCCAGGAGCCGAAGCCAGAAGACATCCCCGCTGTGAAGGAATTTCCAGAAGTCTTTCCCGAAGACTTGCTTGGGTTACCTCCACAGCAACGAATGGAGTTTCAGACAGACCTAGTGCCAGGAGTGGCACCAGTGGCGAAGGCACCTTATCGATTAGCTCCGTCCGAGAAGCAAGAACTATCGACTCAACTGAAAGAGTGCTAGACAAGAGAATTTATCGAGCCGAGCTTCTCACCATGGGGATCTCCAGTGTTTTTTGTCAAGAAGAAGGACGGCAGTTTTCGTATGTGCTTAGACTACAGGGAGTTAAACAAGCTAACCAATCAAGAATCAGTACCCCTTACCCAGAATTAATGACTTACTCGACCAATTTCAAAGTTCTAGCTACTACTCCAATATCGACTTGAGGTCGGGATATCATCAACCGCGGATACAAGAAGAAAGTATCCGTATAAAGGCCTTTAGGACTCATTATAGACATTACGAGTTCCGTGTTATGTCGTTTGGCTTAACAAACGCACCGGCCGTATTCATGGACCTCATGAATCGGGTGTGCAAGCCATACCTGGATAAGTTCATGATTGTGTTCATTGATGACATTCTTATTTACTCGAAGACCAAGGAAGAACATGAGCAACATCTGCAAGATATCCTGGAGCTTTTGAAGAACAAACAGTTGTATGCTAAGCTGTCAAAGTGCGAATTCTGGATTTGCGATGTGCAATTCTTGGGTCATGTGGTGAACGAGAATGGAATTCATGTCGACCCTGCAAAGATCGAGGTAACCAAGAATTGGGAAGCCCCAAAGATGCCAATTGAGATACGACAATTTCTGGGGTTAGCAGGCAATTACAGACAATTCATAGAGAATTTTTCAAGTATTGCCCATCCGTTAACGTTCCTAACCCAGAAAGATAGGAAATTCAATTGGGGAAAGAAACAAGAAACAGCTTTACCGACATTGAAGAATACACTCTGCGACGCACCTATCTTATCTTTGCCTTACGGTACCGATGGATTTGTGGTATATTGTGATGCTTCTTGATAAGGTCTTGCTTGCGTGGTGATGCAATGAGACAAAGGAATCGCGTACGTGTCACGTCAGTTGAAGGTGCATGAGAAGAACTATACCACGCACGACCTTGAACTAGGTGCAATGAATTTCGCGATGAAGATTTGGCGTCGTTACTTGTATAGAAAACGTTGTACGATCTTTACTAATCACAATAGTTTGCAGCATATCTTTGGTCAAAAGGATTTGAATATGAGACAACGAAGATGGGTTGAACTGTTGAATGATTACGGCTGTGAGATTAAGTATCACCTGGACAAGGCGAGCGTTGTAGCAGACGCCTTGAGCCGCAGGGAGTGCGCAAAACCACTAAGGATGCGAGCCTTGGAGATGACCATATAGACGAATCCCGCTACTCGGATTCGTGAAGCTGAGCAAGAGGCGCTCAAACCAGAGAACCTACAAGCTGAAGCATTACGTGGAATGGGAGCGCAATCGTTGCCCAAGGAAGATGGAACATTGTACTCCCTAAAGCGAATTTGGGTTCCATTCTTTGGCGATCTATGGACTATTATTTTGGACGAGGCTCATAAGTCAAGGTACTCTATACATCCTGGATCAGATAAAGGGTGCCAAGACTTAAAAGGATTTGATTGGTGGCCTAACCTTAAGGGAGACATTGCTACTTATGTCGGAAAATGCCTTACATGCGCTAAGGTTAAGATGAAATGTCACACCCCGACTTTCCACGTGTCACCGGTGGGCCCGGTGGGGGATTATCGTGACGTGGTTGGCAACATAATAGTCAAACAACACAATATTTAATATGCACAACGGAAGCAAATTTAAAAATATGATACAACCGAATTTAATATTGTAATATCAAATGCCACAATATTCGGAAGTTTATCCACAGATGGATCGAAATAAAATAGTATTAATAGTTCAACAGACTTCAGGCATCTTAAGCTTGCGAGACTTCTAGTGATGCTAAGGAGAAATCCCAGCCAATTACGCTTAGTACCTGCATTTAATCTTTTTGAGAAAATACGTCAGTTTACACTGGTAAATACAATCAACTGACTCATTTTGGAAAATGATTGAAAATTGGTTTGGATGCACGTGGCATAAACATTTTATTTAACTTGGGAGAATTATTTAATATTATAATCTTGTTAACGAATTACATGTTCCTTGTGCGTTCAGTAGCCCGGATCTTGTCCGGGTTAAAGATCAATAGACACACCACATTATTCTTTTGTGCACTGACGGGTGTACGCCTACACCCCGCGCTTAAGTCGTGGCCATTTCGTAAAATGATGCCAAGGATATCTGGGACATGGTCATTAACCCCCCAAAGGCTTTAAGTAACAAGACTGTTTAAACGAGCCGATCAAATTAGTCAATTACCCACTCAACGGTGGAGGATTTGATGCTCGATCAAGCGGTATGCTATATACCGTAACCCAAGCCCGTATAGGGAAAATAAGTTAAAAGTATTTACCTGAGCAATGTATAAATCACAATAAGCAAAATGCACGTAGCTTTTACTGGTACTCCTAATCTGGAACGAAGGTTTATAATAACCTATTAGAATTCTAACGGGTCTTTAATTAAGCTTAAGCTTAGACCGGCTAGTTTCAGGGATACGGTTCGTACGCATGATTAAGCGAAGACCGGATAGAATGTGATTTAGACCCGACAAGTTTGAAGACTTGCTTAATATGGGTTTATTATTCACATTCTGGATTTTGAGATAAAACCGATAAGGTTTGACCCGTTTCGGCTAATTTATGTAAACTTGTTACATAAACCGAACCGTACGCGTAATAAGCGTGACGGGTATTCATGAGAGCCATATACAGGTTTCCTAAGTTAATTATGCCTCAAATATGTTGTGACATCAGTAAGATGTCTTTCATTATGCCCGAAACGAGTTTAAACACAAACTAGGCCCCGTAGGGGTAGTTTGGTCATTTAAAAGTTTATAAAAGAGTTTAAGTAACAACCTGAGTTACAGGTCTGATGTAATCAGCAAAAATACATAATTTGCTAAGTCATATCAGTAGGATAAAGTGTATATGTGAAATTTATCAATTATAACCAAACTATGCCCCGTAGGGGTATTTTGGTAATTTCACATAAGCCGAAAAGCTCAAAACTGAAGTCTGAGTTTATCAACCTTTGCTTACTGTTAAAATATTATAATTTGCCTTAAATATCAGTAGGTATCCCCCTTGTATGTTTAAAATGGTTTTAGTACATTCTATGCGCTAAAAACGCTTAATAAGGCAATTTGAAGCCATTTACGGGTTCGATACATAAAGCTGATATCTTTATCATTCCAGAAGGCTTAAAATAATTTATTTAACATGTCTAATCAGTAGCAAAAGGTTTGGAGTCGTTTAGATATGTAAAACTCATTTTATGGCCCGTAAGGGCAAAACCGACAATTATCAGATTAAGCCTACGACTATGAGTTATGCTCAGCCTAAAATTAATTAAAAATCTTTAAAATTCCCAAAACAATATATTACATCAGTGGGTAAAGATTTGGATATCAAAAAGTATGTTTAAGTAGACTATACGCTAATTACGCCATTTTATTAACATAAAGCTTTCAATTTGCGCTAATGAGCATAACTCTCAATCTACACTTCAAACTGATGTCAAACTTTGCATACAAGTTTATATATTAGTAATTAAAGTTTCTACTCTTTTACATTTCCAAAAATCACGTTTTAAGGTAATAAGGGCATAATGGTCAACATATGAGCAATTAACGGAATCATGCATTTTAATTGGTTAACTAATGAACCATGGTGTATAATCACAGAGGGTTATACTAGCATGTTACCTGGTCCAAATAAAGCTCTAAGGTATTTCTAAAATATACCATAACGGGTCAGAACTGAAAGTCAAAGTGAAAGTCAAACTATGTGACTTTCGGTTCCGAACCGGGTATTTACAGGAAATTGTCGGGTTGAACATGTTTAGACATGTTCTTACACTTATTACTAAGTTATAACAATGATCAAACAGGTTGTATATGATCTACATTGCTAATTATGCATAAATTGTAATTTAAGTATCCTGTTGACTTTTTCTTAGCAAGTTTGACCCGACTTTTGACCTGGTTAGAATGGTAATCAGGGGGAACCCTTTTAAGGGTTTATTACCCACATAATTACCAACTTATAACTACTTTTAATTCTAGATTTGACTGAGCCATTATTAATTAATCTCGAAGTCAAACCGTAATTACGATGGTTTGACTTTTAGTTAAATAACTAAGCTAAACTTAATTAAGAAAGGATTAGCAAACTTACTAAAGTCCTAAGCTTGATTAGTGATCACTTGAGAGAAGGTTTGAGCTCCAGGAATGATCAGAAAACTGAAGGAAATGGTGTGATGAATTGTTTGCAACTCAAGGCCCTTTTATAGTGAATTCAATCACCACAAAGTGTTGACAACAAAGTCTAGCACTTACCACAACATTCCCACAGGTGTCCTACATGTTTAGGGGCTGCTTAGGGGCCAAGGGATATGAGGAAACTCGTTTAAAAGGTGAGTTTTTGCGTTTAAACAGCAAACAGGAACATTTCTGTCGCTGGGCAGTTGCTTGCGCAGCGTAAGGCTTCTGTTGTTGCGGTGCGCAAGCGTTCATCAGCAGCCAAACTTTTGTTCTTTCATGCATTCGAAAGGGCAACCTCATTATCCGATTTTTGGGGCCTTGTTTTATCAATTAGGGGCCCTTAAAATGTGCCTTGTACTATTACATACCCTACCATTTGGTATGTTTCAATGAATTCATTTTAAAAGTGCCGAACAAGAAGGTTTACCGTGCATTTTCTTCGTAGGAGTCCACTACCTCAATTATTGTCAAGAATTTCTGGATTTAGATGTTTAAGATATATATACTTGGGTCTTGGGATTTATAAATGAGGTCGTTCAGAGGTAAAAATTAACATGACGCCACTTTTAAATCCTGCCAAAACATCTTTATTAAATCCGGGTTTACAACGCGTTTTGTCTTACATGACACGTGTCGTTATTTCTTTGAACACGAATTTTCGAGGTGTTACATCCTCACCCCCTTAAAATAAATTTTGACCCGAGATTTACTGAAATAAATAAGGGTACTTTTCTTTCATCATGGATTCAACTTCCCACGTATACTCGGGACCTCTACGGGCATCCCATTTGACCTTAACAATAGGTACATGCTTCCTTCGAAGCTTCTTTACCTGTCGATCTTCAATCGACAAAGGTTTTTCCACAAATTTTAAGCTCTCATCTATATGCACATCTGTATGTGGTATTACCAGTGATTCATCAGCGAAGCACTTCTTCAGATTGCAGATGTGGAACACATTGTGAATTCCACTGAGCTCTTCTGGTAAGTTTAACTTATAGGCAACTGACCCGACACGTTCGATAACCTTGAAAGGTCCTATGTATCTCGGGCTTAGCTTGCCTTTCTTACCAAATCGCATCACCCCCTTCCAGGGTGACACTTTAAGTAACACTTTATCACCTACTTCGAAGTGAAAAGCTTTACGCTTTGGATCTGCGTAACTCTTCTGCCTATCCCGGGCAGCTTTGAGACGGTCACGAATCTGGACAATCTTGTCCGTCGTTTCGAACACTATCTCTGGTCCTGATAATTGGACATCTCCAACTTCCGCCCAACAAACGGGCGATCTACACTTTCTACCGTATAATGCCTCGAAGGGCGCAGCCTTAATGCTGGTATGGTAGCTATTGTTGTAGGAGAATTCGACTAAGGGTAGGTGCTTATCCCAACTACCGCCCAAATCGATCGCACATGCACGTAGCATGTCTTCCAATGTTTGAATAGTACGCTCACTCTGACCATCAGTCTGGGGATGATAAGCCGTACTAAAATTCAAACGTGTGCCCAAAGATTGTTGGAAACTCTTCCAAAAATGCGACGTGTATCTAGTATCTCGGTCAGAGATAATAGACACAGGTATGCCATGTAAAGCTACAATCTTATCAACGTATAACTGGGCTAACATGTCGGAGCTATAAGTCTCCTTGATGGGTAAGAAATGTGCTGACTTAGTCAGTCTGTCAACTATAACCCATATCGTATCATTTCCTTTCCTTGTCTTGGGTAACTTGGTAATAAAATCCATGGTTACCATTTCCCACTTCCACGTAGGAAGTTCAGGCTGTTGTAGCAAACCTGACGGTTTTTGATGCTCGGCTTTGACTTGCGCACATGTCAAGCATTTAGCTACATGAGTGGCTACAGACTTCTTCAAGCCTATCCACCAATAATTTGCCTTTAGATCCTAGTACATCTTATCAGCTCCAGGATGAATGGAGTATTTGGAACTATGGGCTTCCTGGAGGATGACATCTCGAAGTCCTCCATAAATTGGAACCCATATTCGTCCATTTAATCTTAGAATTCCGTCCTTGCTAAGAGTTAACTGCTCCTCAGTTACTCCTAACTTTTCATTAGAATAGTTAGCTTCTAACACAGCTTCCTTCTGTGCAGCTAACAACCTTTCAATCAAATTATTCTTTATCTCCATGCG
Organism: Helianthus tuberosus; assembly: GCA_030545235.1. Classification (NCBI taxonomy): domain Eukaryota; kingdom Viridiplantae; phylum Streptophyta; class Magnoliopsida; order Asterales; family Asteraceae; genus Helianthus; species Helianthus tuberosus. The sequence continues at coordinate 38,124 of JARYGA010060569.1, forward strand.
CTTGGCATTGATTCGGATGGGTTTCACCCTCTCCTTTCTACTCAAGGCATCGGCGACTACATTCGCCTTGCCGGGATGGTATCTGATTTCACAATCATAATCATTTAAAGTTTCCATCCAACGGCGTTGCCTCATGTTTAATTCCTTCTAATTAAACAGATGCTGAAGGCTCTTGTGATCAGAATAGATCACACACTTGATCCCATATAAATAATGTCTCCACAGTTTTAGTGCGAATACAACGGCACCCAATTCCAAGTCGTGGGTGGTGTAATTCTTTTCATGCACCTTTAACTGTCGTGAAGCATAGGCAATAACCTTGCCTTTCTGCACAAGCACACACCCCATGCCAGTGTGCGATGCATCGCAGTAAACCACGAACTCTTCTATTCCATCTGGCAATGTCAGTACTGGGGCGTTGCTCAACTTTTGTTTCAGAATATCGAAGGATTCTTGCTACTTAGGACCCCAAACGAACTTTACTTTCTTCTTAGTCAAGGAAGTTAGGGGTGCAGCAATCCTTGAAAAGTTTTCAATGAAACGCCTGTAATATCCTGCCAATCCCAGGAAGCTACGAATCTCTGTAGGCATCTTTGGTTCTTGCCAGTTCATAACTGCTTCAACCTTAGCGGGATCCACTTGGATACCACGCTCACTAACCACATGTCCAAGGAATTGGACCTCTCGAAGCCAAAATTCACACTTGGAAAATTTGGCGTAGAGTTTCTCATGATGCAGGAGCTTGAGAATACAGCGAAGGTGTTTCTCACGGTCAGCTTGATTCTTCGAATAGATAAGAATGTTGTCGATGAAAACGATGACGAATTTATCTAAGTACGGCTTGCAAACGCGATTCATGAGATCCATGAATGCGGCAGGTGCATTAGTGAGCCCAAAAGGCATCACTAGGAACTCGTAATGACCATAACGAGTCCTAAATGTTGTTTTGTGCATGTCTTCATCTCTGACCTTCAATTGATGGTAGCCTGACCTCAAATCAATCTTCGAGAAATAACTTGCCCCTTGTAGTTGATCGAACAAATCGTCGATTCTGGGCAGAGGATACCTATTCTTGATCGTGACTTTATTAAGTTCACGATAGTCGATGCACAGACGCATCGATCCATCCTTCTTCTTGACAAACAGGACTGGCGCTCCCCAAGGAGACGAACTAGGTTTAATGAAACCTTTAGCTAGCAGTTCATCTAGCTGTGTCCTCAATTCTTTCATCTCCGTTGGAGCCAACCTATAGGGTGCTCTGGCAACTGGTGCTGCTCCGGGGATGATATCAATCCTGAATTCCACTTGCATATCTGGTGGCAAACCCGGTAGTTCTTCCGGAAAAACTTCTAGGAATTCAGAGATGACAGGGATGTCTTCTATCTTCGGTTTAGGCTCATCAATGATCACTTGTGCCCTGTAGATGACACAACCCTTCTTTAAACATTTGGAAGCCTTGAGCATAGTTACTTGCTCCGGCAATCCATACTGGGTATCTCCCCGAATGGTAAGTGATTCACCAGATGGAGTCTTTATCACCACTTGCTTTCTGTTGCAGAAAATTTGGGCCTGGTTATGAGATAACCAGTCCATACCCAGAACTATGTCAAAACCGGCCAACTTAAAGGGAAGCAGAGACAGAGGAAAAGAATGGTTCTTAATGGATATAGCACACCCATCTAACACAGTTGAGACGGTTTCTAGTGTACCATCTGCTAACTCCACCTCATAATTCACGTTTAAGGTTTTGACAGGTAATTTCAGCAATTTGCAAAATTTATGATCTACAAACGACTTATCAGCGCCTGAATCAAATAGTACTCTTGCAAAGACATCATTTACAAGGAAAGTACCTGTAATAACGTTGTCTTCTAGAATCGCTTCCTTTGCGTCCATTCTGAAGACTCTAGCATTTGTCTTCTTGGCCTCTTCAGGCTTCTTGGTGTACTTAGGGCAGTTGGTTTTAATGTGGCCCTTTTCATTGCAACGGTAGCACGTTGCGTCTTTCATCTTCTTGCAATCCAAGGTTTTGTGATCCGTGGACTTGCATATACCACAAGCATAGGTTTTTGACTGAGTCTGTGAGTTCGACTCAAGTCTGCACTTTCCAAAGTGCTGCTTCTTGCATATTTTGCATTTGGGCTTCTCACTAGAATTATGCCCATCTTTCCTTGACTCCGATCCTTTCTTGTTGTCACCGTTCCCACGGTGCTTCTTGTTCGATCTACGTGAACTATCATCCTCACGTTTTCTCTTCTCAGCCTCTTTGTTTCTCAGCGATCTTTATCGGACCACATCCAGAGTAAGTGACAAAGATATGTCAGCTACAGACCTAAAGGTAGCTGGCCGAGAAGCTTTTACGCTTGCCTTGATTTCCGGGGCTAAACCACCGATAAAACGAGCGATTCTTTTTGGCTCCGGGGTTACCAGATATGGAACCAACCGGGACATCGTGTTGAAGCTCGTTAGGTAAGCTTGACAGTCAAGGTTTGTCATCACCAATGATAGAAAATCAGATTCTATCTTCTCCACCTCATGCTGAGGGCAGTAATTTTCCCTGATAAGGACAACAAATTGATCCCACGACATGTTGTACAATGGGATTTTTCCGGTGGCTTGAATCAGAGATCTCCACCATGCTAAAGCTTCACCCTTAAAAGACTGCGACACAAACTTGACCACGTCTCTCTCAGCGCATCCGCTGATATCCACAACCGTATCCATCTCATCCAGCCACGTCATACAGTCAATGGCTCCCTTCTCCCCAGTGAAATCCCGGGGTTTGCAGGAAACGAAATATTTATATGAGCAACCCTTCTCACGGGGCCCTTGGTTTAGTATAACCTGCTGAGATGGAGCACTGTGGTTCGAGGAGTGTCGATCATCATCTTTCTTCGAGTCATCCTTCTTGGACGGTGGCTTTGAAGGCTGCGTAGATAGGGTCCTACTACGAGTCCCATTATACTCTTCGTACTGCCTTTACAAAGCTTGTGTAACTGCGCCGTCTATTATTGCTTTCAATTCAGCACCCGTTAAATTAATTCGGGCGTTCTGGTTATTCTCCACTGGATGACTATTACCCTCGTCTGAGTTAGCCATTTTAATTGAACTGTTGCAGAAAACAAGGACAATAGTTTATTTGGGAGTTTATTATGGAATTATCTTTTATGGCAATTCATTAACCATGGTAACAGAGACCATATTTGGTTAATTTATAAATCATAATTATTTAGGATTTCTATTATAATTTATCCTAATTATAAAACATTAGCAGTTTTATTTGTGGCACAAAAGGCCTAGTCACGTGGACATTTTTAATTTAATCTATGATTTCAGAGAATCAAAACATTAAGGTATACTGGCACAATAGGCCTAGTCACAAGGACGTTTATAAATTATAAGCTATGATTTCAGAGAATCAACGCATGAAGGTTTGAACCTAGTTCATTACCTTTATTTGACAGGGGGTCATTGCTACCACTGTCTTTTGGCTCATATGGAAATGAGCAGGGCCCGTAGGCACGTATTACCACTTATGGTAAAAGTATGATCATCTTAATTGATGATTTAACCCATGATTCAGAGATCATTAAGTTGGGCTTGGAATCTTTAGAAAGATCCTTATATAATAATAACGTGTGTGATTTCAAATGAATCACGTCTGCCAGGAGCGTTAACATGTATACAGATGTTAACAGGGATTTGAATCTTTTGAACATGTCTTACCATCTTGGCCCGGCCTTAAAATAACCCGAATGCTAGGTTTCACTCTTTAAGATTCTTATTAAAAATTTAAAGTAGGCAGATTATTTTTAAAAGGAATGTTTTTAATTAATTTATTTCATTTATAATTTATATATGCACATAATGGCAAACATGAAATTTATAAAACAAACATTCCATTAATTTATTATAATATTACATGCTGCCCTAAACGGGTCTTTTCAACAAACAATTACCCACGCAGGGGTCAATCAACATGCTCGTCCACGCAGGGACTTTAAACTAACATAATAGTCCACGCAGGGACCTTAAACAAACAAACTAGTCCACGCAGGGACTTTAAGCAAACATCATACCCTCGTAGGGGTTAACGGAAGATAGACCCACGCAGGAGTCAAAACAAACACACATACATACCCACGCAGGGGCTTAAACAAATACAGGGCAGGGGCTCAACAACAATTGGAAGGATTCAGTGGTCCTTCTTGTTCTTCCCTTTGATCAAGCTTGCCAATCCTTGGAAGAAGCTCTGTCTCTCCCTACGGTCACGGTGGAAGCCTCGCTCTACTTCATCCAACCTTTGTAGGATTTCCTCCCTTTCCGGGGGAGAAAACCGTGGCGGCTGCGATTGCGTCCGAATAATAGGCCTAGGAGGTATCTGGTACCCATGTGTTGGGTACCCTACTCCCCATGGATCTCCATAGGGTCCTTGGGTGTTGTAGTTCGCCGCTACCATGTAAGGGTCGGCCTCCGCGTAACCATAGTTGTGGTGAGTCGGCGGTTCAAACGGGTTATATGCCATGGAATCCGTATATGCCAGAATTGGGTTGTCAAAACCCATTGGCGGTGGCTGTGGTACAGCTGGGTTAGAGGGTCCACCCATTTGTGGGTCCTCCTGATGTGGCGGATAGTGGCTGCCACTGGATTGACGTGGGGAACTGAAATGGAAATCCCCTGCTCGTGACGACATGCGCGCACCGGTTCTCCTTCGCCTTGGCGTTGCGGAGGTGCCGGTTGCACTGGCGGCGGTGGAGGCGGTGGCGTGACTGCCACGAATCTGGAATCCACAGAGGGATCCTGTTGTTGTTGCGGCTGCTGCTGCTGAGGCGACGAATGGTGAGGAGGTGTATAGTACCACTCGTGGCTGGTGAACATGGCTTGAAAACTATCTGGAGCAACATAGGGTGATCCATGGAAAGAAGATCCGTCGGAGATCTCGATCGGGTGGTTTGGTGTACCACTGGCTGGCTCGACGGGGTCCGTATCCTCGTCCATGTCGTCCGCGTGATCTCCGGAGTAGTGATCTTCTGGCCCCAGTGGGTTAAAACCCACGGGTTCTTGTATCAAATTCGCCGGGTTAAACCGGCCCCGAAAAACAGGTGTGGGGTCCCCGAAAGAATGATGCGACAAGGATCGCTGTAAGGGTATATACGAAGGCTGAGGGTTGTTGGGCTCGTAGTCCGGTTGTGGCCCATAAGGGTTTTGGACCGGAGGTGTAGAGCTGTGTGATACCGATCTTCTAGCTGGTTCAAACAAGTTCCTCCTGTTCTGCCGAGGGAGGGTCGTCACTCTCGGTAGTAGACGGAGCTCGCGCATGTGATGGTCCAGCTTCATTATCATTGGGGGCGGTGATTGGCCCCTTGCCTCTTCCTCTTCTCCTGAAGAATCTTGGCGGCATTTTGTAAATCCTGTCAATACAGCATGAGATAACAAAACAAAAATATATGCAAAATAAAGGACAACACATCAAAGTGGAATTTGTCCTATGTTATATGTCTAGACTCGAAAGTTTAGAATTGTGCAATTGTGTAACTGAGATTAAACACAAAAAGGCTAGTGTTTAATTCACTCAGTGTTGGCTCTGATACTAACCTGTCACACCCCGATTTCCACGTGTCACCGGTGGGCCCGGTGGGGGAGTATCGTGACGTGGTTGGCAACATAATAGTCAAACAACACAATAATCAATATGCACAGCGGAAGCAATTTAAAAATATGATACAACCGAATTTAATATTGTGACATTTGATATTACAATATTAAATTCGGTTGTATCATATTTTTAGATTGCTTCCGCTGTGCATATTGATTATTGTGTTGTTTGACTATTATGTTGCCAACCACGTCACGATACTCCCCCACCGGGCCCACCGGTGACACGTGGAAATCGGGGTGTGACACGAAATATCAAAAGCCTTCAGGATTACTGCAACAACCTGAAATTCCCATATGGACATGGGAACAAAGCGATGGACTTCATTACTAAGTTACCCCGAACCTCGAGAGGTCACTAGATGGGTTGGGTAATCGTTGATCGACTTACGAAGTCCGCACATTTTTTTTACCCACCTATGAGAAGGACAACACTTGGAAGCTGGCCGAAATATATCTTAAGGAGATTGTGGCACGGCACGGTGTGCCTGTTTCTATTATATCGGACCGAGAAGGTCGGTTTATGTCAAGGATTTGGCAATAATTCCAAAAGGCATTTGGATCACAACTGAATCTTAGTATGGCCTTTCACCCTCAAACGGACGACCAAAGTGAACGGACGATACAAACTATGGAGGACATGCTACATACTTGTGTGATGGATTTGGGTGGAAATTGGGATACTCCCTTACCCTTAGTGGAGTTCTCATACAATAATAGTTATCACACTAGCATTCAGTCCGCCCCGTTTGAAGCATTGTATGGACGAAAGTGTCGGTCCCCGCTATGTTGGGCGGAGACCGAAAATAAACAACTCATTGACCCGGAATTAGTCCAGGAGACTACGAACAAGATCATTCAAATACGATACCGTATCAAGGCGGCTAGTGATAGACAAAAGAACTACACAAACAAAAGACACAAACTATTATCCTTCGAAGTCGGAGACAAAGTTTTGTTGAAAGTCTTACCTTGGAAGGGCGTTGCTAGATTTGGTAAATGCGGAAAATTAAACCCGCGACACATAGGACCTTTTGAAGTCTTGGAAAAGTTCGGTACCATTGCCTACAAACTGAAGTTGCCGGAGGAACTCAGTAGCGTACACGACGCGTTTCATGTGTCGAATATTAAAAAGAGTCCTACCCAAGAAATGGTAACCATCCCAGCGGACGAGATACATGTCAACGATAAATTCCAATTTACTGAAGAACCTGTTGAGGTTACGGACTGGAAGGTCCACAAGACACGGAGGAGTCGTAGGAAGCTAGTTAAAGTTCGTTGGAACTCGCGTCACGGCCCCGAGTATACGTAGGGAACGTGAAGATCAAATGAAAACCAAGTACCCTCACCTGTTTCAAGACTCCCCTGCAACCTGTAGCACGACTTGAATTTCGGGATGAAATTCTTCTAACGGGGGGAGAGTGTGACAACTGGCAAAAATAATGGTAATTCCGTACAACTTAAACACTTGAATTAACGTTTAATTACGTTCATTACGATTTAATTATTTCATGATTAGGTCGTACAAAGTCTAGCAATCATAGGACATGGTTATATATGTCAAACAACAATGATACAATCGCCACGTCGCGAGAAAACTAAAAACTATGTCCTAATATGTGACAACTCGTATTTCAGAACCTATTGTTGTGCTTAATGTAACGTATGTGACCGTGAAGTGATTGTATGAACTTAATTGATTAAATGAATGTTATGTGGATATGTGCTTTGTGTAACGTATGTATGTATATAAACAACTTGGATCGCACAACACTATTCGTACGCACAAGTCTTTGGGCTTTACTACTCACGGCCCACTTCTCTTGAAACCGAACCGAATGGACAGCTCATGTAGAGGGTTCGGCCCACCCACCCCTTGTGTCGCATAATATTAGGAGAAAGGGGTATATTCCTCATTTGGTTGCTAAACACTTTACACACAAACCCTAGTTCTCTATTTCTCTTGTTCGACGGCAACTCTCTTAGCAGAAGCATCACCTCGTGAAGTTCTCTTAATCGAACCACCTTGTGTTATCTTCTAACTGGTTAGTGTCTATCTATTGATTATATGTTATGTGATTATACATGTTTCATTCGATGATTGTAAATGATATATGATTGGTGATGATGTAAACTGTTAATATTGATGTCTCTAGAATCGGCTCACATGTGTATGATTTCATGTATTACTAGTTGGTGGGTAATGATGTGAGCCTATGATTGAATCGATGTGTATGTAATGTGTGGTCGAATGGTTTTCAAGTAAAATCACATGAATGTCAGTACATGTCATCAGGCTTTTAATCGGCCCAGTCATGCTATTGTATTCAATAAAATTATAATAGGTTGCCAGATCCACTATCTCGGATCCATACATAGTATTTCATGTTGGGATTTTATGAATGGATATTGATTGGACCGAACCCCTGCTCCTTCATGTGATCATGTAGTAAATGGCTGGTATCAAGTTAATAGAATTGAAGATAAGTAATTTAATTAAGTGGATAGCTTTGACTAAAGTAAATGGCAGCCATGTGCTTTCTGAATCAAACCGTGTAGACATCTT
>JARYGA010060569.1:46544-71351 GCA_030545235.1 Helianthus tuberosus
AAGGTTTGAACCTAGTTCATTACCTTTATTTGACAGGGGGTCATTGCTACCACTGTCTTTTGGCTCATATGGAAATGAGCAGGGCCCGTAGGCACGTATTACCACTTATGGTAAAAGTATGATCATCTTAATTGATGATTTAACCCATGATTCAGAGATCATTAAGTTGGGCTTGGAATCTTTAGAAAGATCCTTATATAATAATAACGTGTGTGATTTCAAATGAATCACGTCTGCCAGGAGCGTTAACATGTATACAGATGTTAACAGGGATTTGAATCTTTTGAACATGTCTTACCATCTTGGCCCGGCCTTAAAATAACCCGAATGCTAGGTTTCACTCTTTAAGATTCTTATTAAAAATTTAAAGTAGGCAGATTATTTTTAAAAGGAATGTTTTTAATTAATTTATTTCATTTATAATTTATATATGCACATAATGGCAAACATGAAATTTATAAAACAAACATTCCATTAATTTATTATAATATTACATGCTGCCCTAAACGGGTCTTTTCAACAAACAATTACCCACGCAGGGGTCAATCAACATGCTCGTCCACGCAGGGACTTTAAACTAACATAATAGTCCACGCAGGGACCTTAAACAAACAAACTAGTCCACGCAGGGACTTTAAGCAAACATCATACCCTCGTAGGGGTTAACGGAAGATAGACCCACGCAGGAGTCAAAACAAACACACATACATACCCACGCAGGGGCTTAAACAAATACAGGGCAGGGGCTCAACAACAATTGGAAGGATTCAGTGGTCCTTCTTGTTCTTCCCTTTGATCAAGCTTGCCAATCCTTGGAAGAAGCTCTGTCTCTCCCTACGGTCACGGTGGAAGCCTCGCTCTACTTCATCCAACCTTTGTAGGATTTCCTCCCTTTCCGGGGGAGAAAACCGTGGCGGCTGCGATTGCGTCCGAATAATAGGCCTAGGAGGTATCTGGTACCCATGTGTTGGGTACCCTACTCCCCATGGATCTCCATAGGGTCCTTGGGTGTTGTAGTTCGCCGCTACCATGTAAGGGTCGGCCTCCGCGTAACCATAGTTGTGGTGAGTCGGCGGTTCAAACGGGTTATATGCCATGGAATCCGTATATGCCAGAATTGGGTTGTCAAAACCCATTGGCGGTGGCTGTGGTACAGCTGGGTTAGAGGGTCCACCCATTTGTGGGTCCTCCTGATGTGGCGGATAGTGGCTGCCACTGGATTGACGTGGGGAACTGAAATGGAAATCCCCTGCTCGTGACGACATGCGCGCACCGGTTCTCCTTCGCCTTGGCGTTGCGGAGGTGCCGGTTGCACTGGCGGCGGTGGAGGCGGTGGCGTGACTGCCACGAATCTGGAATCCACAGAGGGATCCTGTTGTTGTTGCGGCTGCTGCTGCTGAGGCGACGAATGGTGAGGAGGTGTATAGTACCACTCGTGGCTGGTGAACATGGCTTGAAAACTATCTGGAGCAACATAGGGTGATCCATGGAAAGAAGATCCGTCGGAGATCTCGATCGGGTGGTTTGGTGTACCACTGGCTGGCTCGACGGGGTCCGTATCCTCGTCCATGTCGTCCGCGTGATCTCCGGAGTAGTGATCTTCTGGCCCCAGTGGGTTAAAACCCACGGGTTCTTGTATCAAATTCGCCGGGTTAAACCGGCCCCGAAAAACAGGTGTGGGGTCCCCGAAAGAATGATGCGACAAGGATCGCTGTAAGGGTATATACGAAGGCTGAGGGTTGTTGGGCTCGTAGTCCGGTTGTGGCCCATAAGGGTTTTGGACCGGAGGTGTAGAGCTGTGTGATACCGATCTTCTAGCTGGTTCAAACAAGTTCCTCCTGTTCTGCCGAGGGAGGGTCGTCACTCTCGGTAGTAGACGGAGCTCGCGCATGTGATGGTCCAGCTTCATTATCATTGGGGGCGGTGATTGGCCCCTTGCCTCTTCCTCTTCTCCTGAAGAATCTTGGCGGCATTTTGTAAATCCTGTCAATACAGCATGAGATAACAAAACAAAAATATATGCAAAATAAAGGACAACACATCAAAGTGGAATTTGTCCTATGTTATATGTCTAGACTCGAAAGTTTAGAATTGTGCAATTGTGTAACTGAGATTAAACACAAAAAGGCTAGTGTTTAATTCACTCAGTGTTGGCTCTGATACTAACCTGTCACACCCCGATTTCCACGTGTCACCGGTGGGCCCGGTGGGGGAGTATCGTGACGTGGTTGGCAACATAATAGTCAAACAACACAATAATCAATATGCACAGCGGAAGCAATTTAAAAATATGATACAACCGAATTTAATATTGTGACATTTGATATTACAATATTAAATTCGGTTGTATCATATTTTTAGATTGCTTCCGCTGTGCATATTGATTATTGTGTTGTTTGACTATTATGTTGCCAACCACGTCACGATACTCCCCCACCGGGCCCACCGGTGACACGTGGAAATCGGGGTGTGACACGAAATATCAAAAGCCTTCAGGATTACTGCAACAACCTGAAATTCCCATATGGACATGGGAACAAAGCGATGGACTTCATTACTAAGTTACCCCGAACCTCGAGAGGTCACTAGATGGGTTGGGTAATCGTTGATCGACTTACGAAGTCCGCACATTTTTTTTACCCACCTATGAGAAGGACAACACTTGGAAGCTGGCCGAAATATATCTTAAGGAGATTGTGGCACGGCACGGTGTGCCTGTTTCTATTATATCGGACCGAGAAGGTCGGTTTATGTCAAGGATTTGGCAATAATTCCAAAAGGCATTTGGATCACAACTGAATCTTAGTATGGCCTTTCACCCTCAAACGGACGACCAAAGTGAACGGACGATACAAACTATGGAGGACATGCTACATACTTGTGTGATGGATTTGGGTGGAAATTGGGATACTCCCTTACCCTTAGTGGAGTTCTCATACAATAATAGTTATCACACTAGCATTCAGTCCGCCCCGTTTGAAGCATTGTATGGACGAAAGTGTCGGTCCCCGCTATGTTGGGCGGAGACCGAAAATAAACAACTCATTGACCCGGAATTAGTCCAGGAGACTACGAACAAGATCATTCAAATACGATACCGTATCAAGGCGGCTAGTGATAGACAAAAGAACTACACAAACAAAAGACACAAACTATTATCCTTCGAAGTCGGAGACAAAGTTTTGTTGAAAGTCTTACCTTGGAAGGGCGTTGCTAGATTTGGTAAATGCGGAAAATTAAACCCGCGACACATAGGACCTTTTGAAGTCTTGGAAAAGTTCGGTACCATTGCCTACAAACTGAAGTTGCCGGAGGAACTCAGTAGCGTACACGACGCGTTTCATGTGTCGAATATTAAAAAGAGTCCTACCCAAGAAATGGTAACCATCCCAGCGGACGAGATACATGTCAACGATAAATTCCAATTTACTGAAGAACCTGTTGAGGTTACGGACTGGAAGGTCCACAAGACACGGAGGAGTCGTAGGAAGCTAGTTAAAGTTCGTTGGAACTCGCGTCACGGCCCCGAGTATACGTAGGGAACGTGAAGATCAAATGAAAACCAAGTACCCTCACCTGTTTCAAGACTCCCCTGCAACCTGTAGCACGACTTGAATTTCGGGATGAAATTCTTCTAACGGGGGGAGAGTGTGACAACTGGCAAAAATAATGGTAATTCCGTACAACTTAAACACTTGAATTAACGTTTAATTACGTTCATTACGATTTAATTATTTCATGATTAGGTCGTACAAAGTCTAGCAATCATAGGACATGGTTATATATGTCAAACAACAATGATACAATCGCCACGTCGCGAGAAAACTAAAAACTATGTCCTAATATGTGACAACTCGTATTTCAGAACCTATTGTTGTGCTTAATGTAACGTATGTGACCGTGAAGTGATTGTATGAACTTAATTGATTAAATGAATGTTATGTGGATATGTGCTTTGTGTAACGTATGTATGTATATAAACAACTTGGATCGCACAACACTATTCGTACGCACAAGTCTTTGGGCTTTACTACTCACGGCCCACTTCTCTTGAAACCGAACCGAATGGACAGCTCATGTAGAGGGTTCGGCCCACCCACCCCTTGTGTCGCATAATATTAGGAGAAAGGGGTATATTCCTCATTTGGTTGCTAAACACTTTACACACAAACCCTAGTTCTCTATTTCTCTTGTTCGACGGCAACTCTCTTAGCAGAAGCATCACCTCGTGAAGTTCTCTTAATCGAACCACCTTGTGTTATCTTCTAACTGGTTAGTGTCTATCTATTGATTATATGTTATGTGATTATACATGTTTCATTCGATGATTGTAAATGATATATGATTGGTGATGATGTAAACTGTTAATATTGATGTCTCTAGAATCGGCTCACATGTGTATGATTTCATGTATTACTAGTTGGTGGGTAATGATGTGAGCCTATGATTGAATCGATGTGTATGTAATGTGTGGTCGAATGGTTTTCAAGTAAAATCACATGAATGTCAGTACATGTCATCAGGCTTTTAATCGGCCCAGTCATGCTATTGTATTCAATAAAATTATAATAGGTTGCCAGATCCACTATCTCGGATCCATACATAGTATTTCATGTTGGGATTTTATGAATGGATATTGATTGGACCGAACCCCTGCTCCTTCATGTGATCATGTAGTAAATGGCTGGTATCAAGTTAATAGAATTGAAGATAAGTAATTTAATTAAGTGGATAGCTTTGACTAAAGTAAATGGCAGCCATGTGCTTTCTGAATCAAACCGTGTAGACATCTTTAATAATGTTGTCACTATGAATGTTAGGTGCATTAAAGGGTGAGATGATGAATGATTTTTGAACCGTTTGACTATGTTGCCTGATTTGATTTATCTGAATGAATGTTAAATGCTGATCATGATTTAACCTAGGCGTAGAATCCAAAGATGTCCAAAGAAGTTAAATGATTGTGTTGATGATCGAACTAGTAAATGATTATGATGGATATTTATGTTTTGATTCATATGAATTGTTGATGATTTACTTGGTTTGATCGAACAATTGTTAGGATGGAAACTGTTAAGTGATAATTGTAAATAAAGAAACAATTGAATGATTGTAACTGTTTAACATAAATATCGGATGTTGTAAACTGTTCGCACAAGGAACCTAGTCGCACAAGTCTTGTCAGTCGCACATTATACCTCCAGTCGCACAAGGCTTGCTGGATCGCACTAGATGAAATACGTTTAACTGTTGGGCCTCAAAGCCCAAGTGAGTCGCACAATATGATCTGAGTCGCACAAGATAGTTTGTTGTTTGTTGTTTTTGGGCCGTAGGGTTATATGTTGGGCCGAGTGCTATTGGGCTTATTTAAATCGCACAAGTTGAATGTATTGTTTGACTGTTAAAATGCTGCCATGATCTATACGTGCATGAAACCTGTTAGTTATGCGTAAACTTATGTGCATTACTTGAGTCAAAACCTGACTTGTATGGTAACCCTATTAGGACGCGGTTGACCACTCATAGTTCAAGAAACCCTTTTGTGTATCTGCCGAGCAAACCAAGGTGAGTTCACACAGCCAAGGCATGGGATTCCCAGGATGGGAATGGGTTGGATTATTTATTCGTTCAGTTTATGGAACTTAGATATATGATTCCCGGTAGAGGAAGGATTATGGATAAGAACAAGACTAGACTGGTTATACTAATTTAAACGATCTTCGCACACACGCCAAGGGTCGGCCGCGATATTATGACAATCTTCGCACACATGCCTAAGAAGGGCCGCGAACTATATACTCTAATCTTCGCAAACATGCCAGGAATGGCCGCGATACTACTATACCTAGTCTAGCAAACATGGGAAATCCCCACTATACTTCGCAAACATGCCTAGAGGGCCGCGATACGATACATACGATACATGATTACTAAATGAGCATACGAACTGCATTATGAACACTATAACTAAACATACTCACTGTGAACTCGCTCAACTAGTTGTTGACTCTCTCTTGCATGCCTTGCAGGACCTTAGGTACATATGGAGCTTGCACAGGGAGGAGCAGGTCGTTGTGGGATACGGATCGTAGACGATATTTGAACTTATAACTTACTTTGGGTTTTCATTATTATGCTTCCGCTACTTAAACAATGTTTGGTTAGGAACATCAGTCATGTCAAGATGAATTATATTTTCTTACTCTTACACTTAAATACTATGTTTGATATGATTGATGGCTTGATCCTGGTCAGTCACGCCTCCAAGCGGTGATACTCCGCGTGTGGATTTTGGGGGTGTGACAGATTGGTATCAGAGCCATTGGTTATAGAGAACTTGGTTTTAATAAGGGGAAAACGATTTTGTTAAAACCAGACTATAACCAGAACAGTGCTCAACGATCCACAACGACGCTTCGCTCCACGTGCAAGGCTCAACATCATAGGTACTACTATTCATGTTACTTTACCTACTTGCTAGAATTACATAGAACTTTGCTCGTGGTATGCTCAGATTACAGAACCTACTATACGTTATTGCTTGAGAATACTTGTGTGCTCACTCTCTTCGCACTATTCGCGAACCTCTCTTACACATGTCCTCCTTGATGTCAAGATCATGAGTGGACGCGTTAACCTAACTCAAGCCCAGTTGGCGGCTTCGATCACTGAACAAGTTACTGCAGCACTCGCAGCTGCCCAGGCAGGAGGTGTAACCTGCCATCACCACTTACTCTAGGATTTCTAGATCCTACCCTTGTAACTCAACACTTGTGCTTAATTTTGATTACTCTTACGCACACGACAAGTCAACACGCTCAGCCACCTGTATGCACATACAAGACTTTTATGGACTGTCGTCCTACTACTTTCAGCGACACTGAAGGAGCTGTTGTACTCCTCCATTAGTTCGAGGAATTCGAATCGGTCTTCGAGTGTGTGAATGACCCGAGGCTCGTAAGGTGAAATATGCCACTGATATTCTCAAAGGCACTGCGCAAACTTGGTGGAACGCGCAAGTTACGACACTGGGGCTGGCGACTGCTATGCCACCCCATGGAATGATTTTAAGGAACCTATCAAACATGAATACAATAGTTATGATGCCATCCACAAGTTGGAAGTGGAGTCCTTTAACATGAAGATGACGGGGTCAGAGATAGAAGCGTGCACGATAACGACCCAACAAATTGACAATTTTGTGTTCAACTATGGTGGATCCTCCCATAAAGAGCTTTGAGCTGTACCTCAAAGGCTTAGTACCAGGAAATTCAAAACCACGTGAAGACGGCTAAACTTGCTACTATTCAAGATGTTACTCATCTTACTCATCGTCTCACAGACCAGGCAGTGGGACAGAACAAGTTGCCTCAACGTATCAGCGATACTACTACCACTACTACTTCCACTACTTCTGCTACCCTAAGTGCAAACGATGTAACTCGCACCACAGCGGGCAGTGCAACCGAAATCATTGTCAATGATGCGACAAGCTTAGTCATGGAGCCAAAGATGGTAGAAACTCACGTCCTGCAAACCAGAACCAACAACAATAGCCACAAGATCTATAGAATCGGCGACAACAGCATGGTAACAAGGGATGTTATCAGATGGTGCTGAAGGTCACTTCAAAAGACACTGCCCACGGTTGAACCAGAACCAGAATCAGAACCACAACCAAGGAAACGGGAACTAGGGAGGACAACAACGGGGGTAATAACGACGGCAATGGTGCCAGGGGTCGAGTGTTCGTGATTGGTCAGAGTGGTACCAGGAATGACCCCAACGTTGCGATAGTTTCGACATCGTCATTGGTATGGATTGGTTATCCCGACAGCAAGCAGAGATCCTATGCAAGGAGAAAATCATCCGCATTCCTCGTGCTGGTTAAGAACCTTTGGTAACTCATAGTAACAAGCTCTTGGAGCAGCACCCATAGCTCGAGCACCTTATCGTTTAGCTCCATCAGAGTTGAAAGAGCTATCTACGCAATTACAAGAACTCTTAGATAAGGGTTTTATTCGTCCTTCGCCCTGGGGAGCTCCAGTGTTATTCGTAAAGAAGAAAGACGGTACGTTCAGGATGTGTATAGACTACCGTGAACTCAACAAGGTGACGATCAAGAATCGTTATCCTCTTCCGCGCATAGATGATTTATTCGACCAGCTGCAAGGGTCGAGCTACTACTCCAAGATAGACTTAAGGTCAGGCTATCATCAGCTGAGAGTCCGGGATGAGGACGTCTCTAAAACAGCATTTAGAACTCGCTACGGCCACTACGAGTTTATGGTCATGCCATTTGGGCTAACGAACGCGCCTGCCGTATTTATGGATCTTATGAACAGGGTGTGCAAACCCTATCTCGACAAATTCGTCATTGTTTTCATCGACGACATCCTGATTTATTCGAAGAGTCAGGAGGAGCACGAGCATCATTTACGACTTATATTGGAACTTCTGCGAACGGAACAGCTATACGCTAAGTTTTCCAAATGTGACTTCTGGCTTCGTGAAGTCCACTTCTTAGGCCACGTGGTAAACAAAGATGGGATCCATGTCGATCCATCCAAGGTAGATTCGATTAAGAACTGGCCTGCGCCTCGTACACCCACCGAAATACGCCAATTCTTGGGTTTGGCGGGTTATTACAGAAGGTTCATCAAAGACTTCTCGAAGATTGCTCAGCCGCTTACACTACTGACACAGGAAGGTGTTGTTTACCGTTGGGGTAATCCACAGGAAACAGCGTTCCAACACTTAAAGGATAGACTCTGTAGCGCACCTATCCTCTCATTGCCTGAAGGCACGGATGATTTTGTAGTCTACTGCGACGCATCCATCCAAGGTCTTGGATGTGTATTGATGCAGAGGGATAAAGTTATTGCTTATGCTTCGCGCCAGCTTAAGATCCACGAACGAAACTACACTACGCATGATTTAGAGCTGGGAGCGGTTGTTTTTGCACTTAAGATATGGCGACACTACTTGTACGGCACTAAATGTGCTATCTACACTGACCACAGGAGCCTCGAACATATATTCAAACAGAAAGAGCTGAATATGCGACAGCGACGATGGGTCGAACTACTAAATGCCTACGAATGCTCAATCAGGTACCACCCAGGCAAAGCCAATGTTGTGGCTGACGCTCTCAGTCGAAAAGACACTGCGCCTAAGCGCGTGCGAGCTTTACAACTCACCATACAGTCTAGCCTTCCTTCCCAGATACGAGATGCTCAGATAGAAGCATTGAAACCAGAAAATGTCAGGGCTGAAGCCCTACGCGGCTCAAGGCAACGCTTAGAACAGAAGGAAGACGGTGCTTACTACGTTACAGGACGCATCTGGGACCCACTTTATATACTGGTGGCCTAGCATGAAGGCACACATAGCAACATAAGTTAGCAAGCGCTTGACTTGTGCAAGAGTCAAGGCGGAATGCCAGAAACCTTCAGGCCCCCTTCAACAACCAGAAATACCACAATGGAAATGGGAGCAAATTTCCATGGATTTTGCTACTGGCCTGCCTAGATCTTAACGTGTTAACGATACTATTTGGGTGATCGTGGATCGACTCACAAAGTCTGCTCACTTCTTGGCTATCAAAGAAACGGATAAGTTCTCCACACTAGCAGACGTATATCTTAAGGAAGTTGTATCGAGGCACGGAGTGCCCACCTCTATTATCTCAGATCGAGATGCACGTGTTACATCAGAACTGTGGCAAGCAATGCACAAGTCCTTTGGCTCACGATTAGATATGAGCACAGCTTATCACCCGCAAACGGATGGGCAATCGGAACGCACCATCCAGACCCTCGAAGACATGCTTAGGGCATGTGTATTTGACTTTGGCAACGGCTGGGAAAAGCATCTGCCACTTGTGGAATTCTCATACAATAACAGCTACCACACGAGCATTAAGGCTGCACCATTCGAGGCATTGTACGGGCGTAAATGCCGGTCACCTCTCTGTTGGGCAGAGGTGGGAGAAAGTCAAATCACAGGTCCAGAAATGGTTGTTGATACTACAGAGAAGATTGCACAAATACGACAACGCATGGCGGCAGCTCGCGACCGTCAGAAAGCATACGCTGATTTAGACAGGAAACTACTCGATTCCAAGTTGGGGATCGAGCGCTACTTAAAGTTTCACCCTGGAAGGGTGTGGTTCGTTTTGGCAAACGCGGCAAACTAAACCCACGATATGTTGGACCTTTCGAAGTTATTGAGAAAATAGGCAAAGTGGCCTACAGACTGAACTTACCAGCAGAACTCAGTGCAGTTCACGACGTTTTCCATGTGTCAAATCTGAAGAAATGTCTGTCAGGGGAGACCCACGTAGTTCCTTTGAAGGAGCTCACGATCGACGAGCAGTTACAATTCGTCGAGGAACCTGTTGAAATCACGGACCGGGATGTTAAGGTCCTCAAGCATACCAGAATACCTCTCGTTCGAGTTCGATGGAACTCACGTCGCGGCCCAGAGTTCACCTGGGAACGCGAAGATCAGATGAAACAAAAGTATCCCCAACTGTTCG
Source organism: Helianthus tuberosus (assembly GCA_030545235.1). Taxonomy (NCBI): domain Eukaryota; kingdom Viridiplantae; phylum Streptophyta; class Magnoliopsida; order Asterales; family Asteraceae; genus Helianthus; species Helianthus tuberosus. The sequence goes on from JARYGA010060569.1 coordinate 57,085, forward strand.
CAACCGGTACAACCACTACTGAGGCAGAAGCTACGGAATTTCGGGACGAAATTCCAGATCAACGGGGGGAGGATGTGACACCCCAGGAAAACCATACAACTTAACTAGCTTCCTCAGTGAGTACGTGCTAAATTTCGGGACGAAATTTCTTTCAACTTGGGGATAATGTGACAACTCGTATTTCAGAACCTATTGTTGTGCTTAATGTAACGTATGTGAACGTGAAGTGATTGTATGAACTTAATTGATTAAATGAATGTTATGTGGATATGTGCTTTGTGTAACGTATGTATGTATATAAACAACTTGGATCGCACAACACTATTCGAACGCACAAGTCTTTGGGCTTTACTACTCACGGCCCACTTCTCTTGAAACCGAACCGAATGGACAGCTCATGTAGAGGGTTCGGCCCACCCACCCCTTGTGTCGCATAATATTAGGAGAAAGGGGTATATTCCTCATTTGGTTGCTAAACACTTTACACACAAACCCTAGTTCTCTATTTCTCTTGTTCGACGGCAACTCTCTTAGCAGAAGCATCACCTCGTGAAGTTCTCTTAATCGAACCACCTTGTGTTATCTTCTAACTGGTTAGTGTCTATCTATTGATTATATGTTATGTGATTATACATGTTTCATTCGATGATTGTAAATGATATATGATTGGTGATGATGTAAACTGTTAATATTGATGTCTCTAGAATCGGCTCACATGTGTATGATTTCATGTATTACTAGTTGGTGGGTAATGATGTGAGCCTATGATTGAATCGATGTGTATGTAATGTGTGGTCGAATGGTTTTCAAGTAAAATCACATGAATGTCAGTACATGTCATCAGGCTTTTAATCGGCCCAGTCATGCTATTGTATTCAATAAAATTATAATAGGTTGCCAGATCCACTATCTCGGATCCATACATAGTATTTCATGTTGGGATTTTATGAATGGATATTGATTGGACCGAACCCCTGCTCCTTCATGTGATCATGTAGTAAATGGCTGGTATCAAGTTAATAGAATTGAAGATAAGTAATTTAATTAAGTGGATAGCTTTGACTAAAGTAAATGGCAGCCATGTGCTTTCTGAATCAAACCGTGTAGACATCTTTAATAATGTTGTCACTATGAATGTTAGGTGCATTAAAGGGTGAGATGATGAATGATTTTTGAACCGTTTGACTATGTTGCCTGATTTGATTTATCTGAATGAATGTTAAATGCTGATCATGATTTAACCTAGGCGTAGAATCCAAAGATGTCCAAAGAAGTTAAATGATTGTGTTGATGATCGAACTAGTAAATGATTATGATGGATATTTATGTTTTGATTCATATGAATTGTTAATGATTTACTTGGTTTGATCGAACAATTGTTAGGATGGAAACTGTTAAGTGATAATTGTAAATAAAGAAACAATTGAATGATTGTAACTGTTTAACATAAATATCGGATGTTGTAAACTGTTCGCACAAGGAACCTAGTCGCACAAGTCTTGTCAGTCGCACATTATACCTCCAGTCGCACAAGGCTTGCTGGATCGCACTAGATGAAATACATTTAACTGTTGGGCCTCAAAGCCCAAGTGAGTCGCACAATATGATCTGAGTCGCACAAGATAGTTTGTTGTTTGTTGTTTTTGGGCCGTAGGGTTATATGTTGGGCCGAGTGCTATTGGGCTTATTTAAATCGCACAAGTTGAATGTATTGTTTGACTGTTAAAATGCTGCCATGATCTATACGTGCATGAAACCTGTTAGTTATGCGTAAACTTATGTGCATTACTTGAGTCAAAACCTGACTTGTATGGTAACCCTATTAGGACGCGGTTGACCACTCATAGTTCAAGAAACCCTTTTGTGTATCTGCCGAGCAAACCAAGGTGAGTTCACACAGCCAAGGCATGGGATTCCCAGGATGGGAATGGGTTGGATTATTTATTCGTTCAGTTTATGGAACTTAGATATATGATTCCCGGTAGAGGAAGGATTATGGATAAGAACAAGACTAGACTGGTTATACTAATTTAAACGATCTTCGCACACACGCCAAGGGTCGGCCGCGATATTATGACAATCTTCGCACACATGCCTAAGAAGGGCCACGAACTATATACTCTAATCTTCGCAAACATGCCAGGAATGGCCGCGATACTACTATACCTAGTCTAGCAAACATGGGAAATCCCCACTATACTTCGCAAACATGCCTAGAGGGCCGCGATACGATACATACGATACATGATTACTAAATGAGCATACGAACTGCATTATGAACACTATAACTAAACATACTCACTGTGAACTCGCTCAACTAGTTGTTGACTCTCTCTTGCATGCCTTGCAGGACCTTAGGTACATATGGAGCTTGCACAGGGAGGAGCAGGTCGTTGTGGGATACGGATCGTAGACGATATTTGAACTTATAACTTACTTTGGGTTTTCATTATTATGCTTCCGCTACTTAAACAATGTTTGGTTAGGAACATCAGTCATGTCAAGATGAATTATATTTTCTTACTCTTACACTTAAATACTATGTTTGATATGATTGATGGCTTGATCCTGGTCAGTCACGCCTCCAAGCGGTGATACTCCGCGTGTGGATTTTGGGGGTGTGACATAATATGTTGGCAAAATGCTGAAAACACTATTCACCCTGAACACACTATTCATGCCAGCAAGTTTCGAAAACTGCCTGAACGAGCGACGAAAGGCATGGACGCACTTGGTAGATGGAATACAAATAAAAATCCCGAATTAGGGGCACTAAATAATTGAAACACTTCAACTTTCCGGTAAACGCGTACGAATGCATTTTATCCGCTCTGCGCCAAAATATAACCAAAATAAAAATGTACGCGACGCCAGAATCTATCATTTTAAGGTCTGTAAGACTTATAATTGATATATACACCTTAAATAGGCTTATGGATAGCAACGGAAGATTCGAGTAACAAGTTTCCGGTACTACGTCGTAACGACCACAACTTCGTCGTTTTTGCGCCGACGAACTAGTTAGTAAAATTTTCGCCACCCAAACAACTAAACGAACATCCTAGTGAACTAGTTAAGCACATTTTAGGGTCAAAAATATTGCCAGAACATTTACGGTGCAAGAACCTATCAAACCCCCTAAACTTTTAATAAATCTTACAACTTTTATTATATGTGCACATAACTTTTATAAAAAAGTATATAAAAACCATACCCCCCCCCCCATTTCGGTCAACATGGGCCCCACAAGGCCATCCTACCATTTGAAAAATGAAATGAAAGTCCTTATAGATTTAGAAGATCTTGAAGTGATCATATTTTATAAACAAGTCACCATACCATTCCTATCTTTCATCCTTATCTTTTCAAACAAATTTCAACACTCAAAAGCCTCCCCCATCTCCCCCCATATCTCGGCTCAAAAACCCCATATAACTCCACCATTTTCAATTAAAAAACACCCCATTTTCACTTAAAATAAGCCTACATAAGATCATCTAAGCATCAAAAATACATGGAGCACACTTAGGACCTTGTTTGGAGCTTAATCTCTTCTAAATCATCATCTTAAGACACTTGCAAAGTTGTAAGCCTCTTACTTATCATTTTTAAGTTTGTTTTCATGTGTAGATTACTAAAGTACTTGTTGATCATCTTGAAAACAAAGAAGAAATTCACTTAAAACCCTAAACCAAAACTTAACAACTTACTAGATATGAAGTATTATGTGATTATTATGTGTATTAGTGTTGAATGAGTTGTATGATCATGTTGATTTTTGTTAAAGTAGGTTGATTAGTCATGAGACTTATGATGACCATGTTGCTTATTTAGTGTAGTAACTTATATAAGTGATGACCTTGTTATGTTAAGTTTAAAAATATGATTTAAACAACTAGATGTTTAAATCATGAAAGATCATCACCGTTATGTTCATGAGCTCTACATATATATGTTTTAATACTTGATAGATTAAGGACTCTAAGGGTCTAAACTTGATGTTTTAAGAACTAATAAATGTGATTTTTAAAAGTAACAAGTGATTAATAAATGGTTATGAAAACCCCACTTAAAAAGTCTTGGATTTTAAGACATAAAAGTCTTGGATTTTTTCTAAGAAAATTTATATATATAAGTGCTCATGATTTAAGGAAATAAGTGGTAGAATTTGTTTACTTAATGTTTTAAATTGTTGAGATTAGTAAATTGATGTTGTTGGAAAATTGAAAATGATTTTTAAACGCGTTTTAAAAACATGGGAAAACGCCATAGTTTAGGGGAAACTATGGCGAAATTTTCTAAAAATCTAATCGCGATTAAAAAGAGATTAACGGGGTGATTAGCATGGTTAATCGCGATTAGTGATCTTAATTATGATTAACAACCTTAATCGTGATTAGACAAACCCTAATGACAAGGGTTAAGACTTAACCATCCAAGAGTTTACTTAAAATACTACAAGTTATTTTTATGATAAAATGGGAAAAATTTATAAGAATAACCATCAATATAATTTTTGGAGAAAATTATATGTTTATACTTCAAATACTTTATTTGGTGTATAATGTGTGTATAATTATGTGTATGTATTAGTCTTAGGAATACATACCAAAATAATACCTACGATACTTGCAAAATATACACTTACACCACGGCCGAAAACCCCACAAATATTCCAAATTGTAACGACGGTCGCGAACCCTCGCGACTACTTAAAATGTACACTTATAAGATACCATAAAACAAGGCGCGAACATCGGACGACGGGTCTCGAACGATGGACATCGGACGACACCTTATGCCTTATCGACGAAGTGGACGTGTCGACACCTCGAAAGGTTACTACGATGCTCGACAACTTTGACACACAAAAACTATATATTAACCGGTCGTTACGACAAGTCTAAAAATAAAATAATTTAGACACTTCATATATATTAACGACAATGAATGACCAGAAAATTCAATAAAGAAAATAACGCTAATCGTGATTATAAAAGTTACTAGCATAATTAGTAAAAGATTACTAAAAATGCATGAACATAAATATTGGGCTAAAACAATTAATGTTGGGTTAAAATAACATAATATTGGGCTAGGCCCAATACCTTAAATACATGGGCAAAGGCCCATTTCCCTAAAATACTTATAAAAGCCCACTTACAATACTAACATTGGCTAGGCCCAATAACTTATAGAACTTGGGCTAGGCCCAAATGCTAAAAAAATATGGATTAAGTCCAAAACACTAAATTGTGGGCTAAGCCCAAAGTAAAATACATGTATATTTTTATAAATATATATTGTACGAGTACATTATAAATATGGTATAACTACACGTATAAATACGGTATACCTACACGTATAATACAGTATATCTACGCGTATAATACGGCATACCTACATGTATAAATACGGTATACCTACACGTATAATACGGTATACCTACATGTATAAATGCGGTATACCTACACGTATAATACGGTATACCTACATGTATAAATACGGTATACCTACACGTATAATACGGTATACCTACGCGTAAATATGGTATACCTACACGTATAAATACGGGATACATATACGTATAAAAGACTCACGCACATGATGATGTACTCACTTACACTTGTTGAAGTGTACTCTCGCAAGAATGTCGCACACGTACGATAACGTATTAACGATGTTAAAAATAAATATTTTTAACACTAGAATCAAGAAAAGATATATGATATTATATTTGTGTAACAAATATAGAGTCTCGAATCAAAGTATACGAGAAACAAATGCCAACATATTATTAAATTACACAAGTGTTCCAAAAGCGAAATGAAAATAATAAACGTTCAAGATGAACAACGAGTACAAGGTCTAGGAAGGACCGACGTGTCTAATGAGCTAGAACCCTTGTAGGTTGACTCGCGTTTACGAAACACGTTGATTGAATATCTCTCTCTCAGGAACGCAAAGCTGTGAGTTCATGTCCTCCTTTTCTCTTAACTGTTTTCGGATTTATAACTCTTGGGGGTGAAATACATGTTACATATGTTTCAATGGTATGATTTGGCTATGAAATGAACTATTAGATCATGTGAGCATAGACTGAAACTGAAATGCCATTAACTCTTATAAGAATCATGGACAAAGGTTAGATCTAACGGGTACGGCCGAGCCCCACTCATGGTCCATTTGTGACTACTTAGAGTGCTTTTGTGTCCCAGTCGAGGTGATTCGACAATGGTCAAGGGGATTTGACACAGTCAAGGTGATTTGACACAGTCAATGTGATTTGATACAGTCGAGGGGATTCGACACAGTCGATGGGATTCAACACTAATAATAGCCCACTCGGGTTGGGTACTCCCTATGTCTTCACATATATTAATGTCCTTGCAAAACATTAATTGATCTGTTCATAGACGCTTTACATACCGGTTTTCAAAGGAATCTCTCAAATGTTTACAAGTTTATTGGAACTCATACAAAACGCATGAACTCGCTCAACTTTTGTTGATGTTTTCAAAATTACATGTATTTCAGGAAACAAGATAGATCTTGGGCGCGGGTGTTGTTTTCAAGATGTAAATTTCAAGTTCAGATGTCATCCACTTTCGTTGGTTTGTAACTTAATCGGAGGTCATGTTGATTGAAACTTAAATGACTTGTGATTGTAATGTTTTAAACTTTTGAATGGATGAACATCATATTAATCATATAGTTGTTTGTTATAATCGAATGCAATGAAAACTGATCAAGTCACACGCACACGCTTTCGCAAAAGTCAGGGTGTGACATTTCTAGAATACGCATTTGTTTTGTAAAACTGGTAAATTTAGTATAAATCGTTTGTAAACCATTTGAGTTCCTTGAAATCCATTCGTAACATGGTTTAGAAATATGAGTTTTCGTTTATCGAAAAATTGTTTACTTTTGCAAAACTTGCATGTCTTTCCTCACCCGAAAACATTTATAAAAATATAAAACCGTAGAAAGTGGGGGTTATGAACTCACCTGGATTTCCTTGTGCAAAGCTAGCTAAATACGACTTTGTGATATCATTTCCAAGACGTGACTTGCTAGCGTACGTTCTATAATATCCCTAACACGGAATATCTTATAAGTTTCTAAATAAAAGCGGTAACTAAACTACGTGTCACCAAGCTCTACCGAATCGTTAACCGAACGATTCGACAGTAAGTTGTTAACTTAATGAAACGATCAAGTTATGCCTGTTAAGTCTTGTTTAATATCAGTGATAACTTACTAAGGTTAGAAACACTTAGTTTTTGATGTGCTAAAAGTAGTTTAATAAAAACAACTAAAATTAACCTAATTATAGACTCTAAGTAATACTTTAGACTCACTAAGACACACTAAACTACTAACCGGCAAGTGTACCGATCGACTCTAATATAGCTAATGTAAGTCCGATATCGAACCCACGAGACTCTATCGAATTACACTAAGACTCTATCTAGACTGACTCTAACGCAAACTTAACTAATTGTTTATTTGATTGGGGGGGGGGGGTTACTAAAAATCCTAGAATTGCAGCTAAAAGTAAGCTAAATTAACTAACTAGATGCGAATTTGGACGAAGACTTAACTCAGTGATGACGAAGACTACCTAGGCTAGACTCATGTTCAACTAGGAATAGATTCATATTCGAAATTAACGTGGTATGGAACCGGGATCTTTTAATGCTAAACCCTAAGAAATCCCTACTAAGACCTCCTGACCCTTCTCAGGAAGAAACTTGTGAGACTCAACAGAGCTGTTACGACTACAGGTTGTTAGACTTCCTCTCAGTCCTCTAACTTCTTGAAAAGTGCTCTAAAAATTTATCTCCAAATTTTACCTCAACAACCATCCCTCAAATACTTTTTTTTAGTGTTCATTGTGGATAAGTATGCATGAATAGTGTGGTGTACTTGCTAATAAGAACGCTAATTTAACTGACAAGTACACCAAAGGGGGTTTCAGACGAATAAGCATGCCAGATCGCTAAGTACGCCTGAAATGTTACTTTTAACAATTTTTTGACGAACTTAAATGCAATTTGACTTCTAAATCTCGAACAAAAAAACATCACCAAACTCGTCTCTTATCTCCGATTTTTTCGTAAAACATCCAATTTCTTCTAAAACACATAAAATAATCTTCAATTTAGCCCCAATTTTAACATCTCATGGTGTTTTAAAAATAAAAGTAAAATATTGTTTAGGGTGTATTCGAAATAAATCAAATTTATTCGAATTCGAGACATAAATACAAATCGAATAAATTAAATCTGAATCGAATTAGAACTCAAATCGAATAGTAAAAAGATAAAAATGCAAAAACTTAAATTCGATTAATTCGCAAATTCGCTATTTGATTTGTTGAATACCTGTGCTTATGACTATGAAAAGAATAAGGACTTTAGAGAGGTTAGAGCATTCACATCCCATTCTGCATTTATATGTGAGTGGGTTATGCAGACTGTAAAATGTGGTTTTGAGTGGTAAAGCGAAAATGTTAGTGTTCTTCTGTATATTTGAGAGGACACTATTTACTGGTATTAATTTTTTAATATTTTTGTAAAGTGGATGTGAGTGAAGGAAAGAGAAAATGTAACAAAGAGATAACTAAAGAGTAAATTACGATTTTGGTCCCTGTGGTTATATCAATTTTACCCTAAAAAAGAATCTTTTAACATCTGAGTCCCTAACATCTTTTTTTCTAACCATTTTGGCATCCAACGTCTTTTTTTTAATCCTTTTGACCCTAAAAGTAAATGAATGAGATTAGTGTTAGGGGCCAAAAATGTTAGAAAAAAGACGTTAGAAGGTTAGATGTTAAAAATTCCGCAAAAACCGGACGATCTTACTCGATAACTAAGGGGGTGTTTGGGTTAGCTTATTTTAGAGCAACTTATGACTTATTGACTTGTAAAAGTTAATAAGTTGTTTTTTGAGTGTTTGGATTAGCTTATTTTAGAGAGTTTTGTGTGTTTGAGAAGTCATTTTTGAGAAATTAAAATTTCTAACTTCTCACTTTTGACTTATATAAGTTAATAATTCATTTTGAGAAGGAATCCCAAACACCCCTAGGGCATGTTTGGGTAAGTTTTTTGAAACAACTTATTGACTTATTGGCTTTTTGAAAAGTCATAAGCTCTAAAATGATGTTTGGCAAAGAGGTGTATGTGAGGGGGAAAAGTCAATAAGTCACAAAATCCTGACTTTTCCAAGAAGCCAATAAGTTTTTCTAAAAGCTTACCCAAACAGGAATTAACAAGGTCGTCGGAAAGAAGTGGTGGGTGCAGTGGCGGAGCCAGAAATTTTTTCTTATGGTGTCTTTTTTTATGGATACCCCGGTTTATACTAACCCGGAGTCGAACTTTTTGTATCGGTTCGGATCTAGTCGGGTACAATGTCATTGAATAAAAACACATAATAAAATTACAAAGTCATTTGAAATATATAAAAATTGCACTTAATAGTTGCTTTGTACGCATTTTCATGTTTTGAAAACGATTCATAATGTTTTCAATGGCAACTTGCAAAAAAAAAAAACCTCTTTTTCATTATAACAAACAACTGCACGCATCATTCAAGTGATCATCAAACATCCTGTTAGGTTAAACAATTAAAACAAAACTAATTAGACATGAGGCTATAATGTTTACTGGATTAGAAAAAATAAAAACCAAGGATGGACCTTTAATGATTTAAAGTATACTAATTAAATTCAAGTAACTGGGCTTAATTTTGAAATATAAATGTGTTTATTATGTAATTCTTTTAGAAGAAAACAAACCAATGGTGTCGTTTGTAAAAAGACAATGGTGTCGCTCGTATAAAAACAATGGTGTCGCTTGATTTTTTCCTATTATACGTTGTATTTGCTACGCAAAATACAATGGTGTCGGACGACACCGTTGTTCAAAGCGTGGCTCCGCCACTGGGTGGGTGCAAGGTAAGGTAAGGATCTCGAGAGAGAGAAAGGTTGAGGTTGAGGATGTGGGTGTTCTATCTGATCTCGCTTCCGGTAACCCTGGGCATGGTTGTGCTGACCCTCAACTACTTCGCCGGTCCTGACGTTCCCAGATACGTCTTCTTCACCGTCGGCTACACCTGGTTCTGCTCCCTCTCCATCATCATCCTCGTTCCTGCCGACATCTCTTCCGTAATTCTTCTCCTTCTTCTATTTACCATCCTAACCCTAACTACGCTGCTGCTCACTCTAATCTAATTTCACTAGATAGATGATTTTCACTCTTGTTCTTCTTAATTGAACTTTTTTTTTGTTTTTGTTTGAGCAGACGATTATAGGTCAAGACAATGGAGGAATCTCTTTCTTTTGGAGCTGGTCATATTGGAGCACTTTCTTGCTTACTTGGTATGTCAGCCTGTGCCCTCTTTTATGTGTTTGTGTGTTCATGTATCACCTGCATGCCTTTTTTAATATTCGACTGAAAATTAGCATCCAGGGTAGGGTAGGGTAGGGTGATGACATATACTATATTTTTCTCTGTTTGATTGCCAAGAAGTTTTGATTTTCAGCAAATGGTTGTTCACATAATAATGATTTTATTAATATTGTTGTCTGAGCAGGCTAGTTGTTCCTCTGATTCAGGGATACGAAGATGCTGGAGATTTTTCTGTTGGAGAGAGATTGAAGACTAGCATCCATGTCAACTTAGTTTTCTATCTAATATTGGGCTTGATTGGACTTGCTGGACTTCTTTTGCTCATAATGATGCAAAAAGATTGGTTTGTTTCGTTTCATGTCCTAACCCATTTTATGCTATTCTATTGGCCAACAAATACAAAATCATGGACCTTTTAATAATTTACAGGAGTGGAGGTGTAGTGGGTCTAGCCATGGCTTGCTCAAATACTTTTGGACTTGTGACTGGTGTATTTCTTCTCGGTTTTGGCTTAAGTGAGATTCCAAAGTCAATTTGGAGGAATACCGACTGGACCACTCGCCAAAAGCTTCTTTCACATAAAATTGCCAAAATGGCCGTTAAACTTGACAAGGCTCATCAGGAGTTATCAAATGTCATAGCTGTAAGTACTTGTTTTGTAGATTCTTTTCTGGTCAACGTTTTGCAACTGTTTTTGGTTTGCTAACTAACTTGTCAAAATATATATCAGGTGGCCGAGGCAACATCCAAACAAATGTCCAATCGTGATCCGTTTAGGCCCTACATGAATATTATTGATGATATGATAAATCAAATGGTTGTTTTATTATGCTTCTTGTGTAATTAATTGCCATCATTTGAAGGTTCTGTTCTTTCTTGAATGGTTTGTTTCTATTCTCTTGTTTCAGTTGCATGAAGATCCATCCTTCAAACCGCAAGGAGGTCGTTTAGGTGAAAATGACATGAATTATGATGCAGATGAAAAATCTATGGCAACACTAAGGCGCCGATTAAGAGGAGCTCGTGAGGAATACTATAGATACAAAAGGTAAACTATATAATTCTTTCAGAAATTTACCATAGCATCATTCTTTTCTTCCTATATGATTGTTTACCTTCTCTTCTTCTATATTGCAGCGAGTATTTGACACATGTCATGGAAGCCCTCAAATTAGAAGAAACAATAAAGAATTATGAACAACGCAATGAGAATGGGTGGTATGTTTGTATCCTTTTTCTGTTTTAAGTTGTGCGTTTGGTTCGTTCGTTGGTACATTATATAGGTATATTTATGTATAAGCTCTTGTCACTTAGACCATTGCCTTCTGATTGAATATACACTTCTTGCTCGTGTGATTTATATAAATTTAAAATTATTTCTCACCACATAAATAGTAAAGAAACCAACTAGAATATATTTTCTCAGTGCACTTGTAATCAAATTATGTGTGTAAAATCATCACTTGCTTAATACGTCACATATGTACAGACCTAAACGGTTCATATGCCTATAAACGGATTAGCTGATACATTTTGTTTTTTATCTCTAGGCTTCTGTCAGACATCCAGCATATCTGTAAAGCATAATTGTTTGTATCATATTTGTTATCATTTACTAAAGTATAACTTCAAGGGTTTTTTTTTCTGTTGAATATAAAAATCTGACCAACTTTTACCCAAGTTAATTCAAATGGCTTTCCCATATTATTTTCTCAAAGTTCTGCTGCTTGTTTTGTCATCATTGAATGTAAGCATGATGATAATATAAAATTTATTGCAGGAAATTTGTTTCAAGCTTGAGACCTGAGAGGGATGGTACCTTAGGAAGCTATCTTGATACAATGGGTACTACTTATGCATTAAATATAATACACTTTAGATGACTTTCTAATATATATGTAAGTAAAAAGATTTGGTTTGTTCATGGTGGATGGTTTGTTTGTAGAAGTAATATGGCGATGTATTGTGTGGAGGCAACTTAATAGACTCTTTGCCATCATCCTCGGTTGTATGTCAGCTGCTATTCTTTTGGCAGAGGCGACTCTCTTGCCTAGTGGTGTCGATTTGTCTGTCTTCTCTATTTTAATAAACTCTCTCGCAACACAGGAGGTGCTTGTCCAGGTAACTTTCCGTCTCTCTTTTTACAAGGTTTTCTTATCAACTATAAGTTTTCTAGTTCTCAATCGTATATGTTATTATTACTGTAGGTTGCTGCATTTGTTCCTCTTTTTTACATGTGCATTTGCTCATACTACTCTTTGTTCAAAGTTGGTATGCTCACCTTCTATTCATTTACACCAAGGCACACCAGCTCCGTGAGCTTGCTCATGATATGCTCGTAAGGTTTACATTCTTTTGTTTTTTGCAGTTTCATATACACCCTTGAAAACTTGTATATACATAAAATTTCATATTATTAAATACAGTTTATAATAACTAACCATTATACCCTAATCTGTTTTCTTACAATCCAAACTCTCGTATCTTAATGCAAATTTTAAGAAGGTAAAAGAGATACTTTATTGATATTTTGTGTTTCATGTATTTTACAATCTGCTAGTATATACAAACGTAATACAAAACCCTAGTTCTAAGAGGGTATAAATGTCATAAATTAAAAAGTGGGTATATGAAATTATCCCGTTGTCTTTTAAACATATTCTTTTTGTTTGAATAATTTTGTATCTAAGTAGAAAATACTTTCACCAATCTGGCCCAGAATGGTTGCACGCTATGCTCCTCCAGTTTCCTTCAATTTTCTCAATCTCATTAGTCTAGATGGGGGGAAGAAGACTATTTTTGAAAAGGTATGCGCGTATTTAAGTTGTAAGATAATACCACACTTTTAATGAACATGCTTATATCGCCGCAGCGGATGGGAAATATCGACAATGCTGTCCCTTTCTTCGGGGAAGGATTCAACAAAATCTATCCAATCATTATGGTTGTATATACTCTCCTAGTTGCAACCGGTTTCTTTCACAGGATAATTAAAGTTAGTGGAGTTTGGAAGAGAATTGTGTTTCAAAATGAAGTGGATGATCTTGATGGTGTTGATCCAACAGGGCTACTTATTCTGAAGAAAGGTAATTCAATAAGTACGACTTATTTTAACATTATATAAATACAACTTGGTATAACAAGTATGTGTCCTTGCTTATGTAGAGCGCGCTTGGCTTGAACAAGGGCACAGCCTTGGTGAAGAAGTTGTTCCATTGTCAACAAAATTTAATGATTCAGGCATTGACATAGAGTCGCGAAACGTAAGTATTTTAAAACTTGTGGGTTGTTTATGAAACAGATTCTAGTTGTATATATTTTAAAAATATAGTACCATTTAAATGGCCTGTTAAATGAAGCCAACGAGCAGCCGAAGAGACAATGGTCGGAGATATAGTAGGAGCAGTGAAGCTATCAGTAGCAAATATGCTGCCATTAGGGGTTCAAATACAAACATTGCTGCAGCTAAAGTCTCGTTGCTTGATTCTGACGACTCTAGCACCGCCACTGATGGACCATTATCATCCTCAACCTGGTTATCACTCAAGTCAGGGCTGCATAATTTGAAGGCAAGCATACTATCCAAGAACAATGATTCCCTAGATGAAATTTTCCACAAATTGAGAGATGAAGATGAACTTGATGAGTTGTAATTAGATGTACAGCCAGGCAATACTTGTAGGACTTGTTTGAATGCTTAACCAAAAAAGTTTCTTTTCTGCTGTGAATTGTGATTCTAGAAGTGGAGAATCTCATTTAAGCTTGAGCTTGAAGATACTAGACGTGTATGTAATACGTTTGGTACTTACAGAAGCTTTCTGACTACGCAAGTACCATTGGCGCCGTAGGCGAGAC
>JARYGA010060569.1:71551-105706 GCA_030545235.1 Helianthus tuberosus
ACATCCTGTTAGGTTAAACAATTAAAACAAAACTAATTAGACATGAGGCTATAATGTTTACTGGATTAGAAAAAATAAAAACCAAGGATGGACCTTTAATGATTTAAAGTATACTAATTAAATTCAAGTAACTGGGCTTAATTTTGAAATATAAATGTGTTTATTATGTAATTCTTTTAGAAGAAAACAAACCAATGGTGTCGTTTGTAAAAAGACAATGGTGTCGCTCGTATAAAAACAATGGTGTCGCTTGATTTTTTCCTATTATACGTTGTATTTGCTACGCAAAATACAATGGTGTCGGACGACACCGTTGTTCAAAGCGTGGCTCCGCCACTGGGTGGGTGCAAGGTAAGGTAAGGATCTCGAGAGAGAGAAAGGTTGAGGTTGAGGATGTGGGTGTTCTATCTGATCTCGCTTCCGGTAACCCTGGGCATGGTTGTGCTGACCCTCAACTACTTCGCCGGTCCTGACGTTCCCAGATACGTCTTCTTCACCGTCGGCTACACCTGGTTCTGCTCCCTCTCCATCATCATCCTCGTTCCTGCCGACATCTCTTCCGTAATTCTTCTCCTTCTTCTATTTACCATCCTAACCCTAACTACGCTGCTGCTCACTCTAATCTAATTTCACTAGATAGATGATTTTCACTCTTGTTCTTCTTAATTGAACTTTTTTTTTGTTTTTGTTTGAGCAGACGATTATAGGTCAAGACAATGGAGGAATCTCTTTCTTTTGGAGCTGGTCATATTGGAGCACTTTCTTGCTTACTTGGTATGTCAGCCTGTGCCCTCTTTTATGTGTTTGTGTGTTCATGTATCACCTGCATGCCTTTTTTAATATTCGACTGAAAATTAGCATCCAGGGTAGGGTAGGGTAGGGTGATGACATATACTATATTTTTCTCTGTTTGATTGCCAAGAAGTTTTGATTTTCAGCAAATGGTTGTTCACATAATAATGATTTTATTAATATTGTTGTCTGAGCAGGCTAGTTGTTCCTCTGATTCAGGGATACGAAGATGCTGGAGATTTTTCTGTTGGAGAGAGATTGAAGACTAGCATCCATGTCAACTTAGTTTTCTATCTAATATTGGGCTTGATTGGACTTGCTGGACTTCTTTTGCTCATAATGATGCAAAAAGATTGGTTTGTTTCGTTTCATGTCCTAACCCATTTTATGCTATTCTATTGGCCAACAAATACAAAATCATGGACCTTTTAATAATTTACAGGAGTGGAGGTGTAGTGGGTCTAGCCATGGCTTGCTCAAATACTTTTGGACTTGTGACTGGTGTATTTCTTCTCGGTTTTGGCTTAAGTGAGATTCCAAAGTCAATTTGGAGGAATACCGACTGGACCACTCGCCAAAAGCTTCTTTCACATAAAATTGCCAAAATGGCCGTTAAACTTGACAAGGCTCATCAGGAGTTATCAAATGTCATAGCTGTAAGTACTTGTTTTGTAGATTCTTTTCTGGTCAACGTTTTGCAACTGTTTTTGGTTTGCTAACTAACTTGTCAAAATATATATCAGGTGGCCGAGGCAACATCCAAACAAATGTCCAATCGTGATCCGTTTAGGCCCTACATGAATATTATTGATGATATGATAAATCAAATGGTTGTTTTATTATGCTTCTTGTGTAATTAATTGCCATCATTTGAAGGTTCTGTTCTTTCTTGAATGGTTTGTTTCTATTCTCTTGTTTCAGTTGCATGAAGATCCATCCTTCAAACCGCAAGGAGGTCGTTTAGGTGAAAATGACATGAATTATGATGCAGATGAAAAATCTATGGCAACACTAAGGCGCCGATTAAGAGGAGCTCGTGAGGAATACTATAGATACAAAAGGTAAACTATATAATTCTTTCAGAAATTTACCATAGCATCATTCTTTTCTTCCTATATGATTGTTTACCTTCTCTTCTTCTATATTGCAGCGAGTATTTGACACATGTCATGGAAGCCCTCAAATTAGAAGAAACAATAAAGAATTATGAACAACGCAATGAGAATGGGTGGTATGTTTGTATCCTTTTTCTGTTTTAAGTTGTGCGTTTGGTTCGTTCGTTGGTACATTATATAGGTATATTTATGTATAAGCTCTTGTCACTTAGACCATTGCCTTCTGATTGAATATACACTTCTTGCTCGTGTGATTTATATAAATTTAAAATTATTTCTCACCACATAAATAGTAAAGAAACCAACTAGAATATATTTTCTCAGTGCACTTGTAATCAAATTATGTGTGTAAAATCATCACTTGCTTAATACGTCACATATGTACAGACCTAAACGGTTCATATGCCTATAAACGGATTAGCTGATACATTTTGTTTTTTATCTCTAGGCTTCTGTCAGACATCCAGCATATCTGTAAAGCATAATTGTTTGTATCATATTTGTTATCATTTACTAAAGTATAACTTCAAGGGTTTTTTTTTCTGTTGAATATAAAAATCTGACCAACTTTTACCCAAGTTAATTCAAATGGCTTTCCCATATTATTTTCTCAAAGTTCTGCTGCTTGTTTTGTCATCATTGAATGTAAGCATGATGATAATATAAAATTTATTGCAGGAAATTTGTTTCAAGCTTGAGACCTGAGAGGGATGGTACCTTAGGAAGCTATCTTGATACAATGGGTACTACTTATGCATTAAATATAATACACTTTAGATGACTTTCTAATATATATGTAAGTAAAAAGATTTGGTTTGTTCATGGTGGATGGTTTGTTTGTAGAAGTAATATGGCGATGTATTGTGTGGAGGCAACTTAATAGACTCTTTGCCATCATCCTCGGTTGTATGTCAGCTGCTATTCTTTTGGCAGAGGCGACTCTCTTGCCTAGTGGTGTCGATTTGTCTGTCTTCTCTATTTTAATAAACTCTCTCGCAACACAGGAGGTGCTTGTCCAGGTAACTTTCCGTCTCTCTTTTTACAAGGTTTTCTTATCAACTATAAGTTTTCTAGTTCTCAATCGTATATGTTATTATTACTGTAGGTTGCTGCATTTGTTCCTCTTTTTTACATGTGCATTTGCTCATACTACTCTTTGTTCAAAGTTGGTATGCTCACCTTCTATTCATTTACACCAAGGCACACCAGCTCCGTGAGCTTGCTCATGATATGCTCGTAAGGTTTACATTCTTTTGTTTTTTGCAGTTTCATATACACCCTTGAAAACTTGTATATACATAAAATTTCATATTATTAAATACAGTTTATAATAACTAACCATTATACCCTAATCTGTTTTCTTACAATCCAAACTCTCGTATCTTAATGCAAATTTTAAGAAGGTAAAAGAGATACTTTATTGATATTTTGTGTTTCATGTATTTTACAATCTGCTAGTATATACAAACGTAATACAAAACCCTAGTTCTAAGAGGGTATAAATGTCATAAATTAAAAAGTGGGTATATGAAATTATCCCGTTGTCTTTTAAACATATTCTTTTTGTTTGAATAATTTTGTATCTAAGTAGAAAATACTTTCACCAATCTGGCCCAGAATGGTTGCACGCTATGCTCCTCCAGTTTCCTTCAATTTTCTCAATCTCATTAGTCTAGATGGGGGGAAGAAGACTATTTTTGAAAAGGTATGCGCGTATTTAAGTTGTAAGATAATACCACACTTTTAATGAACATGCTTATATCGCCGCAGCGGATGGGAAATATCGACAATGCTGTCCCTTTCTTCGGGGAAGGATTCAACAAAATCTATCCAATCATTATGGTTGTATATACTCTCCTAGTTGCAACCGGTTTCTTTCACAGGATAATTAAAGTTAGTGGAGTTTGGAAGAGAATTGTGTTTCAAAATGAAGTGGATGATCTTGATGGTGTTGATCCAACAGGGCTACTTATTCTGAAGAAAGGTAATTCAATAAGTACGACTTATTTTAACATTATATAAATACAACTTGGTATAACAAGTATGTGTCCTTGCTTATGTAGAGCGCGCTTGGCTTGAACAAGGGCACAGCCTTGGTGAAGAAGTTGTTCCATTGTCAACAAAATTTAATGATTCAGGCATTGACATAGAGTCGCGAAACGTAAGTATTTTAAAACTTGTGGGTTGTTTATGAAACAGATTCTAGTTGTATATATTTTAAAAATATAGTACCATTTAAATGGCCTGTTAAATGAAGCCAACGAGCAGCCGAAGAGACAATGGTCGGAGATATAGTAGGAGCAGTGAAGCTATCAGTAGCAAATATGCTGCCATTAGGGGTTCAAATACAAACATTGCTGCAGCTAAAGTCTCGTTGCTTGATTCTGACGACTCTAGCACCGCCACTGATGGACCATTATCATCCTCAACCTGGTTATCACTCAAGTCAGGGCTGCATAATTTGAAGGCAAGCATACTATCCAAGAACAATGATTCCCTAGATGAAATTTTCCACAAATTGAGAGATGAAGATGAACTTGATGAGTTGTAATTAGATGTACAGCCAGGCAATACTTGTAGGACTTGTTTGAATGCTTAACCAAAAAAGTTTCTTTTCTGCTGTGAATTGTGATTCTAGAAGTGGAGAATCTCATTTAAGCTTGAGCTTGAAGATACTAGACGTGTATGTAATACGTTTGGTACTTACAGAAGCTTTCTGACTACGCAAGTACCATTGGCGCCGTAGGCGAGACGCAGGAAAACGCCTAGTGGCAATCCAGGCTTGCTCAGCAAAGTTTTGGCCGAATTTTGCAAATTCTGACCAAATTTCTGTCTAAACAACTCTTTGAACATCTAACAATGACCTAAAACATCCAAAAAGAGGCCTGAAACCGTCCCAAAACAGCCTAAGTTACAGGTTGCTTGAGTGCATAGGTCACAAAAAATGAAAAGAGAAATAGTAGACATTCTATAACATCTTAAAGTATAAAGTCAGTGGCATTGGCCACCGACATACAATTACTTTGCTTTTTACTCTTTAATTTTGTAGTAGTGTCCTTTATACCTCAAACTGTCATAGTTCTCTTTTTACCCTTAACTTTGTCAAATCTTATTATTATCCCCTCTTAGCCCTTAAGCTTAGGAAATGTAATTTTTAACCCCATAACTTTTTATGAACTTTGTAAATTGTCACTTTTAACCTCTCGAGAGTTTTTGACTTGACGGTATAAATTCAAGTTAGTCAGGTCGCATATAATACGTTATGATTGTACGGTATAAAGTTGATTTGCGTTATTTTTTGATCCAATTGCAATGCAGCTATATGTTACGTTGAGTTCAACCGGATACCTCGAAACGCGTGTTTTCATAATGTTAGCGCATCATATAACGCTTGGACGTATCCATTCGACGTTTGCAATGTACTCTCGCCGCAACGCGAACGGGTCTTATTAAGTAATTTGCTTTTTACCCTCCAACTTTGTGGTAGTGTCCTTTATACCCCCTAACTTTGTTATAGTTTCCTTTTTACCCCCAACTTTGTCAAATCTCATTATTACCCCCTCTTAGCCCTTAAGTTTAGGAAATGTAATTTTTAACCCCGTAACTTTTTATGAACTTTGAAAAATGTCACTTTGACCCCTCTAGAGTTTTTGACTTGACGGTATAAATTCAAGTTAGTCGGGTCGCATATAATACGTTATGATTGTACGGTATAAATTCGATTTGCGTTATGTTTTGATCCAATCGCAATGCAGCTATTACGTTGAGTTCAACCGGATATGTCGAAACGCGTGTTTTCATAAGGTTAGCGCATCATTAACGCTTGGACTAATCCATTCGACGTTTGCAATGTACCCGCGCCGCAACGCACACATGTCTTATTAAGTAGTTTGCTTTTTTACCCTCCAACTTTGTGGTAGTGTCCTTCATACCCCCAACTTTGTCATAGTTTCCTTTTTACCCCCAACTTTGTCAAATCTCATTATTACCCCCTCTTAGCCCTTAAGTTTAGGAAATGTAATTTTTAACCCCGTAACTTTTTAGTTGAACTTTGTGAAATGTCACTTTGACCCCTCGAGAGTTTTTGACTTGATGGTGTAAATTCAAGTTAGTCGGGTCGCATATAATACGTTATAATTGTACGGTATAAATTCGATTTGCGTTATGTTTTGATCTAATCGCAATGCAACTATATGTTACGTTGAGTTCAACCGGATACGTTGGAACGCATGTTTTCATAAGGTTAGCGCATCACATAACGCTTTGACTAATCCGTTCAACGTTTGCAATGTACCCGTGCCGCAATGCGCACGGGTGTTATTACTAGTTAAATGTTAAATAGGTAAGTCCTAGTCCTACATCTTTGTATTTGAGCAGTGAGCTATGAATAATGTTAATTGCGGTTAACATTGAAATCACTAGACGCTCCATACTGTAGTTCGTTTTTCAACTTTTATACTTTTCCAGTTTTTTGTTCGACTTTTTTATCTCTAAATGTACTTTTGTTTTTGTTGTTTTTTTTTTTTGGTTGATTCAGTTCAACGAACATTGTTTCCTTTTTTATTCTGATTTGTTTTAGGTTCTCTTTTTGTTTTTCCAGGTTGTTTACTACTTATGAATAATGTTATTTGCATTAAACTTGTTTTGTTGTAGATGCAGCCTAAAACATGTCTAAAAATCTTTAAAAGTTCTTTGACAGCTATGAATGATTTATTATAACGTTATAATCTTAAACTTTTTTGTATCTTTTATTGTGTGAGAAGAATTAAGGTATCCAACTTCAACTCCCTGATCAAATTTTATGTTGATTTTTATCTATATAAAAGCAAAACTAAAGACCAAAAGAAAGTAAAAAAAATGTCCAAGTAACAAATAGCAAATTATAAAATCAAACCCGATCTAAATAGCAAAAACAATGTTAGACTGATCAATATAAATCAAACTCGACCCTAAATAATCATTTAATCAGTGAAGCGAGGGTTCAACTCTGGGAATATAGTTTAACATGCTCAGTTTGATGTGATTAAGGTATCATTGCAAAAAAAAAAACAGCAGTATTTTCTCATCCCAACAACAAAGCTGAAAGTATCTCTCCCATGGTCTTGTCCGAAGATTCGCCTTCGTTTTCGACTTCGACCCCCGACTCCAGCACAGCTGCATCAAGTACTAGTTTCCTTTTTGCAATCTCGTACACATTCTCATCAACGGTGTCTTTTGTTACCAACCTTTAAGAAAAAGATATCATCACATATGAGCAAATATAGTTAGCAATTCGGTTGGGATGTTTTATCTCTTACAAGTCAAATGGTTAAACTTAGGGATGTGAAATGGTTAAACGTGTCCATGAGCTGAATCCGAACATGAGTTTTCATGGGTTTGTATGAGCACACCCTTTTTAAACCGATTTCTTTTTTATTATTAATACTCTAAAAGTACAAATTTACAACCAAAAATTCAAATGCATATAAAAACAAACCCACCAAGTCGCCTTAAACACAACCTGTTTAGCTAAACTTGTTCACAGGTTCGTCCCAAAACTGATCAGAACCTGTTTAGACTAACCCAAATCCACGAATTTCATGTAAGGTCTATGTCATGTCAAAAATTCACGTCCCTAAGATTTGATTGCAAGTCTTTTGTAAATGTTTCACAGTTTTTATTAATTAATAGAACTATAGAAAAAAAAAACCTAGATACAGAATATGTTTGTGGCCGGTCCAACCCATTTTAGCGTACCGACCCACCAGTTTTGGCACATATAATAAATAGAAAAGGAACTAGAGAGATAGCAAGAGAAATGAACCTGTAAATAGTAACAGGTTTGGTTTGACCAATGCGATGACAACGATCTTCGGCTTGACGGTCAATTTGAGGGTTAAAATCCATGTCATGTATGATGACGGTATCAGCTCCAGTCAAATTCAGACCCTGCCCTCCAGCTCTTGTGGACAGCAAGCATGCATTTATAGAGGTATCATTATTGAATGTGTCCACAATTGTTTGCCTTTCTGTTACCTGGGTACTGCCATCAAGACGTCTGTAGGTAACCCCAATTACATCTAGAGCCCACTCTAAGATGTCAAGCATTGAGGTCCATTGACTAAAAATAAGAACCCGATGCCCACCATCAACAAGTGTAGGGAGAAGTCCAGCCAAAGCCTGCAAGCATTGTAATTAATATTCTGCTTTTTTTAAGAGGAAATAAATTAGATTTCATGAATATACCCGGCACTTCGCAGAATCCAGAACATGCTCATCTGAAAGATTTTCCGAATTACCATCACCATGATAAAGCAAAAGCTGTAACGTAACAAATGAAAACTATCAGTTAGGGCTCCCATAACAAAATAACCACAATAACAATCTTACAATCGTCGTTCAAGAGTAATGTTAGGGAGTTGAAGCTTTTAGAGTGTTTGTCAAATTCTGATAAATTAGTAAATAAAATAACCAAAGAAAACAGTTTGTGAAAAAAAAGGGCGAGGGAAATAGATTTTACTTGAATATGAGAGCAAAAGTCTCTTATTAGGTTATAATAAAATGAGTAGGACGTCGTGAGCCAAGCTACTAGAGAACGCCGCTAAAAGCGAGTATCAAGATGAGATCAAGCCTATATTGGAGCGTGTACAAATTCTGATCATTTTGTTGTAGTTGATATGAAACTGATAATTTGACACCGAAGTAACCAAATAATTAAAAGCAGATTATGCAACCATCCAAACATTAAAATCCGATAACTGCTAAGTATAGTCGCAAAAACTAGCTACACAAGCAGATCCAAACACCCTGCCAAACGGTATAACTTTTCACTTTAGCACACGTATTTGTCGGTCTTTTTTATGACAATACAAGTGTGGTACTGTATATGCATTTCTGCAAAGTGCATACCAATTTCTACATCCATCTTTAATGGAACGGGAAAAAAATAATAATAAAACCTTTTACAAGAAACAAACAATGAACTCTTAAAAGACTCAAAAGAAAGTCATACAATTAGTTGTAGAAAAGACTGCTTGAATAAAACTACATAATATAATTTGAAAAATAAGAACTCATGAGTGACAAATATAATATAACATTTTTTAATCAACGTACAATTAATGTGGCATGATTCATCTAGAGCTTTAAACTTGGATGTTTACTTGAAGAATACAACCCCATAACAATTAATGGGATATGACTTGTATAGAAACAAAACTCTGGTAGGCTATGAGGGTGGGTGATGAATGGGCTAAAAATAAATAAAGAAATAAAAATGAAGGGCCATAACTGAAATACCAGACAGTGAGTGAACAAAATTGACAAAAGAAACCATTTTAAGCAGGTGAAATAGTTACCCTGTGAATAGAAAAGTCGTTGTAACTCTTAAGCTCTTCAATTACTCTGTCCAAGGTACATTCATCACCAAATACACCTCTGGGATGTAACATTTTAGCAAATCGAACAACATCCTTATCTGTGTATATGCGCCTCACCAGTAATGGATGATTTGCAATCTGGCAGAAAAAAAAACGTAGTTCTATGAAAAAAGTATACTTAATGTAACTATTCTATAGAAAAAAGGTTACAAATGTAAAAACCTTTCTGAACTGAACAAAATAATTTGAAATCTGCCGGCGAGGAAGATGAGCAGACTTGGCCATACGAGCATGTGCAGCTGCACGATAATCCTGAATGGCTTCTTGATAAGCGTTTCCCTGTTCCTTTTCCATGTGAACATATTCAACCTAGCATAAAACATGTCATACATACGAATATATATAAAAGACGCATTTAAAATTTTTATATTAAATATTCATCATCATCATCATCATCATCATCATCATCATCATCACCATACTCGGTAAATCCCACCAATAGCAAAGCAAAGGTAGGGTCTGAGGAGGGTAAGATATAGACAGCCTTACCTCTACCCCGTAGGAATAGGAGAGGCTGCTTCCAGTGAGACCCCCGGCTCGATAGTAGTTTTGCATCAAGCCTTGGACATAAGGCACATAACACTCAGCAATCGGGACAAAGACCGATTAGTGCATGTACCCTTTTGTCTTTCAGCTATCAACGCCACCACATGATGCATGATTAACCGTCCACAGCTTTTAACGTTATTTTCACGAAATTAGTAAAATAACGTTAAAATTAGTGCACTTTCACTTTTGCCCCCCGATGGCCCACACATATATACATTATATTCGCATACCGCAAGCGGGGCGTAATACAAAATACACTGAAGCATTTTGCACACTAGATGATATAAGTTTAATTTGAGCTGCTATCAGTTAAGAAACGCTGAGAGTTTAAGATATAAAGAGATATTTATGAATGGGACAATATATGTTATGTTTTATCCTGAACAGGTAAAATAGTAAAATAAAATAAAATGTACCTTAATAGAAACAGATTAAAAATAACAAAGTCCCAGATCAATTTTATTTAAATACAAAATCATTATTCAAATAATATTAACTTTTATGACCATATTTCACACATTAATAGCATAAAATAATTAAAAACATAAACACAATGTGTTCCAAGGTTAACCAACCTGTGTGGGCCCATGATAGAAAACTATCTGGAAAACTATGTTGTCCATGATACAACTTACTGGAAAACTATGTTGTCCATGATAGAACTTACTGGAAAACTATGTTGTCCATGATAGAAAACTATCTTCTAGTGGATGACTGGATGGAGAATAACATACTTAATCTTCTTATTAGATAGAGAATAGTAAATAATTAGCATACCCTTTGAACCTTTGGAACTAACTGCTGCATAACGTCTGATTTCAAGCGTCTTAGAATAAACGGGCCCAATATTGACTTCATCCGAGCAATCAATTCTGTGTCTTCCGCATTTAACAGCTTTTTCAAGTCAACATCTTCTGTTTCAAATAAATCGGGCATCATGAACTCCAACAATGACCATAGCTCCTGCAATCAAAACAAGATATCAAAAAACTAAACTTTATTATTATCTTACGAAAACACTGTAGAAATAAAGCATACATGCAAATCATTCTGCAAAGGAGTCCCTGTAAGCATTAAACGCTGATTAGCATTTCTTGCAACAGACATCAAGTTTTTCCACCTGTAGCTGTTCTTATCCTTTAAAGCATGAGCCTCATCCATCAAAACACAACTCCATTTCCAACGTTTCAGGACTTTGCGGTCATCTTTCTGTTGTGCACTGTAAACAGAATCTTAGAAACCATAACAAAAAGTTTAAACCAAAATGGGTTGTCCATTGACCTGACATACTTTAATACTGTTTCCAAAATTTAATAATTAGAAAATATAACTAACTAGTATTTTGACCCGACTCGTTTTCGAACAAAATTTACGCCAAAACGTAGACCAACTGAAAACGCACATGAAAATAAGCAAGAAAACGTGTTATATTTGACCTAACTCGTCACCGAGAAAATTTACGTCAACTTGGATTTATAAGGAAACTTACTTAAAAATAAGTGCGTAAAAAAATTGTGTTTTTTACGTTAAAGAATGATACCACGCTGCGGTGGAGTCGAAACATAAAGTAACTCGAATCTGTACCATCTAGTGAAAACGTATTATATTTTACCCGACTCGTTTCCGAACAAAACGCAGACCAACCAAAAATGTACATAAAAATAAGCACGAAAACATATTATAGTTGACCCGTGTACATAAATATAAGCACGTAAAACTCAAGGGGGTCATTTAGAAAGCTGAGGGGTTGTAAGTGGCAATGCTAGAAGTTGAAGGGTTAAACACGCAAAAAGAAAAAAAATACCCTGGGTTGGATGGCATTGTTGTAAATTTGGCAAAGAAAAACAATAAAAAATAGAGGTTGTGTCTTAGGTGCTATTCCTAAATCCTAAGACAACCTCTTTTGTTATATTAATACAGATGAGTGCAAAGGTGAAATTATTTCAATAACAGCCGATAGAACATGATAACTTGTATAAGTAGATGACTAGATGGAGAAAAACTGCTTTAATGAGGAACCACTAACCTGTGTCGTTCAAAAAGGGAGTAACATACGAGAATGACATTGAACGGGGGTGGCATTCGACTTTTGGATAGAGAGTTCAAGAGTTTAGAATGAGCTGATCTTCCAGCTCCATGGTATTGAAGAACGGTAAATGAAGGACACCATTTTTTAAGTTCTCGTTCCCAGTTTTCCAAAACAGAAGCAGGACATACGATCAAATGAGGTCCCGGGTCATCTTCCAAGTGGTTCAACAGAGTAAGATATGTTATTGCCTAATTACAGATTAAAACAACAGTAAATGAAAAACATACCATTTCGCTATCTGCACAAACATAAATTCAAACAATCATACCTGAATAGTCTTACCAAGTCCCATCTCATCTGCCAATATTGCTGAACAATAAAATAAAAAAATATCACAGACAACATTAGACAAATGAAATGGATGCCATCTTATATGACTCTCATACAGTAAAGGTGTAAATATCTAAAATAAAAGCAAGAGCATATCATCATCATCACTCAGTAAATCCCACCAATAGCATAGCTAAGGTAAGGTCTGGAGGGTAAGAAGTAGACAGCCTTACCTCTACCCCGTAGGGAATAGAGAGGCTGCTTCCAGTGAGACCCCCCGGCTCCAATTTCCATAGTAGTTTTGCATCAAGCCTTGGACCTAAGGCACATATCACTCAGCAATCGGGACAGACCGATTGGTGCATGTACCTCCGTCTCTTTCGGCTATCAACGCCACCACATGATGCATGATTAAACGTCCCCCGTTTTTAACGTTATTTTCATGATAGTAGTATAATAACGTTGAAATTAGTGCAATTTCACTTTTCCCCCCAAACGTCCACGCATATATATACATTATATGCGCACACCACAAGCGGGGCAATAATAAAAAAAAGCAAGAGCATATGCAACGTACAAACTTCTTCACTCATTTTACGCCAACATAAAAAAGGACTTGGGATCCAGAACAACAGACAACTACTGGTCGATCAACTAGACTGTAATGTTGAACTCATTTAAGAGTATAATCATTGTACTGCACCTAACTAAGCCAATAGAAACTTTATAAATCGACATATCCCTTTCTTAGGAAAGAATTTCAAGTACACTAACGTATATAATTCAAGTGGGCATACGGGATCATGACAACTTTCAAAGGCATGACAATCAAATTCTGTGATGAAGTGGCACACCAAGAGAGAAGTCCACTTAGATGTATGGAATCTTTATAACTATATACTTAAAAAGCATTTTCATGCTCCTCGTCCTAACTGACTAACACGATACACATGAAAGATGTTGGGATTAATTATCACCCAGCAAAAGTTTATGAACAATAAACTTTAAACTTACCAAAATCTTAACGTACAAGGTTAAGAGACAGCTTACAGAAACACAAAGAAAATACAATATCTCGCTTGAAATGTATGTCTTATCTGAATGTTTTCAACAATGATATGTGGCGATCTTAGAAAGCAATACCAACTACTGATATTGATGCCCCGAAATTCAGACTTAGCTACTTGTTGCGTGGGTGAAAATCATGGGTAACATATGCATATGACTTTGAACACATGATAATCCAATTGTGTACATTAACATACTAAAAAAAGGTGAAGCTTATGCTGAAAAACTTGTGTAAATAAAGTAAGATAGCTACCTCCTGCAACTTTCTTCCTGTACAAAAGCATGAGGAAATTGACACCAACAAGCTGGTAGGGTTTAAGAAGAGGTTGAAATCCAGAATCCCCAGCTCCACATGCTTCACATATATCATCCTATATAAGATTGAATAGATATATATATATATATTACATGTGTGGAGTAAAGTGAATGAGAGAGAGAGTAGTGGTAAGGTAAGGTAAGGTAACTGACATGAGTGACGATTCTGAGAGAGGAAGCGTCAACTTCAGCATACGCATGAGCAGAAGAAGATGATGATGATGATGATGATGATCCGTAGAGGTCACTCCGTAGTTGAGCAGATATTTGGGCGCACTTGTGCAACGCTTTTCCAACAACATCCGCATTCTCTTCTCCGTCATATTCATCTTCATCGTCATCGTCGTCGTCGTCAATTATAAACCTCCGGCCGCGGCTGGCAATGGTGGTGGAGGGAGGCTGTTCAAAGTCATCGTCCTCCAAAACCTCCTCGTGCTGCTGCTGGTGGTTGATGATTTCGACACAGTCAGAGGAGTCAGAGGAAGTAGAGGTTCGGGCTCTGAAAGCGAAAGACTCGATTGGCGGTGGTGCCTTGGAAGCAGAGGAGGAGGGTGGTGGTTTGGTGAGGATTCGGGAGGAATCGAAGTCGTGATTGGACCACTCCTCGTCTGATATTTCGATTGACTCTAACCCTCGCTTCATTGGAACGGAGGAGGAGGAAGAAGAAGAAGATGAAATGGCGTCGCCTTGGTTGGATTTCTCTCTCTACTTCTAACCCCCTTTTTTCAACAAGGGGTGTTTTCATCCATGCCTCAAATTCTAAATTTGTGAAATCTTTCTCAATTTAAAGAACTAGGGATTTAACCACGCGCGCGTTGCGGCGCAAAAACAAACTGTTACAAGTGTTTTGTACACGAATTACACCCTGAATGATGAATGTGCTCGAAGCCCTGAGCTTGATTGTGTAACAGATCAAAATGAAATGGACCGCTTAAAAACATGTTCAATATGGGTTGGGTGAAAAGGGGTTCTGATAAAAATAAGCACATGATAAAAAGGGGCTCTGATCAATATAAGTGTGGGTAACGGGTCGATTTGAAACAAAAAAAAAATCATAAAAATTAAAAATTGGAGAATGAGAGGAAAAATAATAATAAGATTGGGACCCCTTAAACTATAAAATCTATATTGTTTTGTTATTCCCCACGCCCAATGAGCGTGATAAGCAAGCAAGGTTAATTAGATAGGAAATAGTGTAGTAAGTATGAAACACACACATGGAATCCTGATTTGGATAAATTATTATTCTTACATAGAAGATTATCAAGATACAACAGAATTTTGTAGTTACAAGGTTTTTTTTTATTATTTTGGGACCAAAAATCTTGAAATAAACCATTGCTTTTAGAAGATTTCCTTGAGGAACACATACCAGTTGACATCACCCATTGGTTGTGTCACCAAGTGCATGAGCATGGAAATCATGAGATCCAAATTTGAGGCCACCAAGGTCTTCGATAATGGTAGTAGAAGCACCTGAGACATTAGTTAAGTAAATTAACTAAAGCTCCACACAACATCAAGATTCAGAGTGCATTCCTATTATTACCTTATGCCACTTGACTAAAAAATTAGCTCCACCAACACCCTCACTGATGCTAAGAATCACAACCGCCTTCACCAATTTTTCTCTGTGGTCTAAACAATTTAATAACCAAATATTTGTAACCCATCTACAATTAAATAACACTCAATCATTCAGTTAGAGGATCATAGTTATGTCATAATCCAAAAGCCAAGAGAAACCCACTTTGTGACTCATATCTTGACAAAATTGTTAAACTCTCGATTTTACGATTTACCTTATACCGAACAATTACACGCATATATCCTATACAATTTGTCCCAAGAACATTACTCTTAGCACATATCATTTTGTTTCTTTCATTATTCACGTGAAGTGATTTGGATTTTATCTATTCGTAGGAAAGTGTTCTATTATCGTTGTCGGTTCAACGAAAGGGTAAGAGAAATGGTTCCCAAGTGACAAATTCACAGCTTCCTACATTGTCATCAATCTGCACAATAGTATC
This sequence comes from Helianthus tuberosus, assembly GCA_030545235.1. Classification (NCBI taxonomy): domain Eukaryota; kingdom Viridiplantae; phylum Streptophyta; class Magnoliopsida; order Asterales; family Asteraceae; genus Helianthus; species Helianthus tuberosus. The sequence goes on from JARYGA010060569.1 coordinate 87,201, forward strand.
AATCAATCCATCTGCACACATATTATGACTTTTATAATCAGAATAAAGAAGGTTCGACTTCAAAATGTTGTGATACTAAAAGCTACAATTGAGGTATAAAGATTGTAACTTTTACCGAAAGAAGAAACATGTAAACAAACATGTTAAGTTCAACATAAAGTGAGTTGCTAGGCATAGCTCAAATACTCACTTGGTCTCATAAAGATGTAGTGTTCATGCCTGACGATTTGCCATATGACTTCCTTTTTTGCATTTTGTACCAACCATGTTCATTTCTTCCAAACTGTTATGAGGTGTACCTTAAAAAAAGGACTAATAGTTAATAAATCAACTTACAGCAGCCATAAATAACATTTAACAAATTAAACCAGAACCACCATCATCGCCTTCTTAATTGTCGATACCTTCAACACCTGAACCATAGGTGACCGGGATGTGTTCCCCTGTTCCATACCATCATATTTCACACCATTGAAGTACCAACTACATGTTTGAATCATGGAAGTAACAATATATAAAGTTGACTAAAAAGTCAAAGTGAATATAAAATGTTGGAGATGGTCTTTCTATAGTTTTTCTTAAAGGGTTTGTCCCATGAAAATCTATAGGTAAACAGATCAGTAAAAAAAGTTGATACAGTAAGCAGTCAGCAAGAGCCTTGTAGTGGTAAACATTAAGGGGTCATTCCAAAATGGATCTGGGTTGCTATGGTCTTCAATATTGATCGAAAAGTAATTGCGTAATTGGTAGTGGGTTGTATTCAAGTTTTGATCAAGTATGGTCAAGATTCCAACTCTTAAGCATCAATTTTCAATCAAGTTTCATGTTTAAATAACCAATTCAATCACCGAATTTCACATAATCACATCTAATTTTAATTAAATTAAAATAAAAAACAATTTGGAAAAGGTAAAAAACAAACCTGGTGCAGTGGACAGTGACTGCTGGCTGGTCACAACCGTAGTAGCCAGACCGCTGAAGGATGACGTGTGCACCTGCGGTGGGAATGGTTCGGATAGAACGACGACTTTGCAGACTGTGAAATTGAAGACTTCAGGTTTATAAATCTCAAAAAATCAAATCAAAGCAAAGAACAGTACCAACTAATGATGTACCTGATTTAGGCGGTTCAACATTGATTGCCCAAAGCTCCAAAAAATGATGTGAAGAAACCCTAGTTCACTGCCTGCGTTCGTCACCTGCCACCTGATATGCGTTCATCATCGATGACATTATCGTTTCAGAGACCAGAGAAGATGTTAGGGTTTTTCTATATGGGTGAAACTTGGGAAAACGTTTTTGAAAGTGAAGGATAATCTCTTTGTTGGTATGGTAAGCGGTGGGAGGTGACGTCTGAACAACCACCGTTGTTTATCTTTCTCTCTCTAATGCATTCCCTAATGTCTTCCCCTCTTTCTGTTATCTCCAAATACTCATCTTTCTAATGACAAAAAACAGACGCGTGGCCTTCTTTCCACGCGTGAGAAGGCCATGAATGCTAATTTTTGGCCCAATAAGCATACCCACGCATTACATTTACTGTTCATTTACTTCTCCAATTATTAGATTTAGATTAGAATTTATAGAATTAGAATTTATAGAATTAGGTTATCACTCGGGATTGGCCATTAAAAAAAAAGGTTATCTCTCGGAATTACTTACCGGGTTAGAGAAAGTTGTTTGTATTAAAAAGCTTGTCGGGTTAGAGAAAGTTGCTTGTATTAAAGCTTTTTAAATTAAATACGAATTTTAAAAATATAAGGTCATTAGAGGATTAGATATTTTAGGATATCAAAAACGCTGATAGGTAATTCTAATAATAAGTATTTATATTTTTCTAATGGCAAAATCCTTTATTTATATGAAAATAAGTTAATTACATTTAATAGTTGATTAGAAAATAGGATTTATTAATCGTAAGAAATAATTTGTATTAAACTTAATTGATTGAGTAATGTGATGTAAAATCTAAACTATACATTAGAATATAAGTATATAACTAGTGAGAAAGTCAGCGTATTGCGACGGGTGTCCAGACTAATATCATATTCAATTATAACGTATATTACGAGCCACCATACATGAATTTATGTAAGTTTCACATAATTTCAATTGTGTGCCTCAACAATGGCTTCCAAATAAGATAAAAGAACTTAAAATTTATGTATCTATTTTCATCGTAAAATTCTAAATCTCTACTAAACGAATTCAGTGACTAAATGTAATTTTATATATTAATGGTATTAGTTTCTCCCCGCGCTTCGCGACGGGGGTGTTGTCGTTTTCTTTCACACGCAACGTGGCAAGAGTTTGGTCGTTATCCGGTTTGACCTGCCGAAAATCATAAAGGTGAACACTGATATCGTTTCTACTAGCACAAAATACTGGCAACGATGTTCTCTCATAAGTAGCTGGGTTCGTGCACACAATACCGCAACCGTAACGTCAATCGCTATAGCGTACGTTACCACGTCAATTGCTATCGCGTACGTTACCAAAAAAAATACTTGATTTTGGTAGAACTCTAGGTCTGATGGTGGCAAATATTTACAAAACTTGAAGAACATGTTTCTAAAAATTACCTCCATATTAATGATAGTTGTAATATTTATTTTTCATAACGTTAAATTTCATAATTATTTACAAATAATGACAACAAATTATTACAAAGTCTAGTTTATTTTAGGTTTTGGGTTTTAGTAAAAATCCGCTAACTTGTAAGAATTAATGAATGAAAAGTTTAGTTAGCATGTATAGTTTCAAATTTCTATTAATTAATTGTTTGATGATAAATCAAAACATATTTAGCTTCTAAATGCTCACCAGCCATGTGTCCGAGGTGAGTGACTGCTTGCCCACTTTTTCAAGCCCTCTGTGAAGCTGTTGTCTTGATTTTTAGAATGAAATCTGGAGAAATAAATTAACTGGCATTTTAAATCCAACAAAACAAATTCAATCTCAAGATGATGAGAATGTAATGCAAACACAATTAAAAAGTGAAACAATTTACAAATTGTACTCATATAGTCCAAATAGTAATACCTGTTATCGAAAAAATAATAATCTAACTATATATCTTACCTTTTAATAATACATTTTTATTTGCCAAAAAACACATTAATCCCACCTTTTTATAATACCTTTATTGTTTAAAGCAACAAATGATAAGGCTCTAATGTCTGTCATCACAAATTATATGTACTATCTCAAACAAAAAAAGAAAAAACATAACCTGATTAATACAAAAACTAAGGCGTTACATTTACTTCTTACTATCAATTCAATGTCATCTAATGACAGAACATATGGAGGTACCAAAACCGGTGTCATGAACAACATTTAAATCACTATTGGGTGGAACGGCTTTTATTTCCGGTTCTGCCCCTAAAAAAGAGGGTAGAGAAATAAGCCAAAATTTTGTAGTAAAATATCTAGTGAATGTTGATAGCATCATAAAAGAAATTTATAATTAATAGATGTAGAATAAAAGTTAGGGGACTTCCAAATAATTATACAACTTAGTGACTAACCCCAAATCGATGAACTTTCTTTAGTATACATTGCAGCGTTCATGATCTCCATTACTTACTGGTGATCGACCAGAGAATCTGATGTATAAAAGTGGTTTGTTTTAGTGTTTATTTAGGATCGAAGCAACACGAGTTCTTAAGAATAAGAAACTTACTTCAATTTTCTACCGAGCTGGTGACGGATGAATCGGATAAGGGCCACGACAGTAGCGTGGGGGTTAATTAACATGTATAGGTGAAGGTTTGAGAGAGCGGACATAGCTTGATATTGGGACTCATGTGGTCGTATATGGAATATATAAGTATACATCTGAAGGTTCAAATGATTTTATAAGTCATCGGTTACAGGTTGTGGTTATTAACATCATAATGAGAAATGATGGTGGCTTTAAGACTAACTCATAAATGACTGATGACGGTTGATTGGCTTATAAGGTAGTATAGATTATAGATAGTATAAATCGAGTCTATATAAATCTATTTATTATATTTATACATACTATTAAATCATGAAAATCCCAAATGTTGTCTGTCTAACATTTAATTTAATCAATTAATTATTTTAATTATTATAACATTTTTATTTAATTCCTTAATTTAATTCAATTAATGGAAGACATAAGTGGGCATGGATTCCATGGATGAAATGTCTAGATTGCCCTCAAAGTGTCTTAAACTTTAGACAATGTCCAAGTTCCCCCCCTCTAAAATGGCTTGCTTCATTTGTACATGGTGCTTCAAGATTTGTACCTATGGCAAAATTACGAGAAGGGTAGAAAATCCAGTTCTCTTAATAAGGTATTATAGATAGATTATACATAGTATAAATAGAGTCCATATAAATTTATTTATTATATTTATACATACTATTAAATCATGAAAATCCCAAAGGTTGCATGTCTAACCTTTAATTTAATCAATTAATTCCTTTAATTATTATAAATTTTTTATTTAATTCCTCAATTTAATTCAATTAATGGAAGACATAAGTGGGAATGAATTCCATGGATGAAATGTCTAGATTGCCCTCAAAGTGTCTTAAAACTTTGGACAATGTCCAAGTTTCCCCCTCTAAAATGGTTTGCTTCATTTGTACATGGTGTTTCAAGATTTTTACCTATGGCAAAATTACGAGAAGGGTAGAAAACTCAGTTCTCTTAATAAGGTACTAGTGGGAAGGCCCGCGCGTTGCAGCGGGTATCCCAACTAGGGGGAGGTTCATTTGAGAAGAAAATTAAATTGAGAAGAAAAAGAACAAATGGTACAATTGTAAAACATTAAATAGTTTTTCTCTCATCTCATTTATTATTATTTTTGACTAATTAATTAGTCATTAAGACTATCATCCTCCACACTAAAATTTTTGCCTAAACACATCAAAATTTATCCTACACGTTTTTTAAATTTATCCTACACATACTGAAATTTATCCTACACAACTCGTAATTCATCCTACACACCTCATAATTTATCCTACACTTTAAATTATTTTTTTCTTCTTTGAAAATATATATTTTTTTGAAAATAACTTACAAATTTAATTTAGTTAGCTATTAAAAAAGAAGACTAACAATTAATGATCTATCTAATTTTACCAATATACCCTTACACCCGTATTAAATAAAAAAATTAAATGAAGTAAAATGAAGCATTCTTATTGGTTGAAGTTTATTCTTTTTTATTCGTACAAAAGATTTCTTCTCATTTGAACCCTCCACATCCCAACTAATATCAGATTCAATTATGTCTATTACGAACCACAACTGATATTCAATACATGAATTTATGTAAGTTTCGTATATTTTCTATTGTGTACCTCAACAACGGCATCAAAGGAAGATAAAAGAATTTGAACTTTTACACATCCATTTTCATCGTAAAATTCTAAATCTCTACTACATCAACTTACATTGAAAGTCAACTGAAGTCTACTAAGATAAAGAATGAACATACAGATTTGACAAGATCCTCAAAACATTTCAACTCTTTAACACACTCTGAAACTCTCAAATTGATATTGACCTCAACTACACATAGAATACTTCTAATTAAGCAAAAATAAAGCTTAAAACCCCATATATGAAGTAAATATTAGAATATCATTAAACAGAAATATAAAGCAGTTCAACAAAAACGAATGTCACCCCCAAATGTCAACTAGAACATAAAAATAACCTACAAAAGTTGAAGACAACCATAATCCAAATTGCAGATACTTTGAAAACATATTGTAGACAAAAAAACATATCACAGCCTCCTTCCTCTTCTCTCACTCTTTTGACGAGTGCTATCTGTTGGAATTGGTGTCACGTCCTCTATCATCATCAAAACATACAACTTACTTGTCAGCTACTCCTTAAACATAAATAAAAGTTCTTCAAAGAGCAAAAATAACAAATACAAAAATTCGTATATAAAAAATAAAGAATATAAGCATACCAATGTGACCAATCTTCATGCCAGAACGGGCAAGAGCTCTGAGGGCAAACTGTGCACCTGGACCGGGTGTCTTTGTCTTGTTACCTCCAGTTTCCCATAGTTTTATGGAGGGCATTGATTCCAAGCTCCAGTTGTTACAACAGAAATTTGTTAGTTGTAATGTATCAAACAAAAACAAACTGTTATGATTACCATATAGCAAGACACTAAAAGAAACAAGTAAAAACCTTGCATCTTGTTGAAACATCTTGTGCAGCAAGCATAGCTGCTTATGGAGACGACTCATCTCTATCAGCCTTTACCTTCCTTCCACCTAATGAAAAAAATAAAAGGATAGTAGATAAATATTAAGATATAAAAACTATAAACCAAACACTCAATAGCATTTGAATTACAATAAATATCTTGTGGAAAAAATATTAAAACTACAAACTACTAACCACTTTCGAAAAAAACATGTTGAGAAAAAGCCTAGACAAATAAACTTAATTCATGTTCTCTTTGCAATGGATAAGAAAAACAATGTGCATGTAATTATATCTCCCAGTATGAACAAAATAAAACATTGCTCGCAAAAAAATTGAACATACAACACATGTTCCTAGCGAAATATATATTATATACACATGAGTGTTTTTAGCATTTACTTAAGGGTTTTAACTTCAATATCAGTTACGGCTTTTGGTTTGTATATAGATTAGTGCAAGGCTAAACCCTTCAAATACTAATAGTTAATTTCCTCATCAATTCAATAAATGATGGCCTTGATGATCATTACTTATTAGTACCCATATCTTTTTGAATTATTTTTATTTAAAAAGGGGCCAAAATCCCTAAAATGCCCCTAAAGTGTCTTAATTTTTTTGGACAATGTGCAAGTTTACCCTCTCTAAAATAGCTTGGCTCTCTTGTACATGTTGCTTCAAAATATGTACACAATGTAAAATTACCATAAGGGTAAAAAACCTATTTATAGTCCATATAAATCTATTTATTATATTTATACATACTATTAAATCATGAAAATCCCAAATGTTGCATGTCTAACATTTAATTTAATCAATTAATTTCTTTAATTATTATAAAAGTTTTATTTAATTTTGACGTGTGCGTATATATACATAATTTTGCAATGAAATTACACACGATTCGGTTTTAAATTTATAAAAGTGATTATTACTTTAACATCAAAACACACACGAAAGAGGCAAGTGTACCCCGTCATATATGTAGTAAAGTATCGGTAAGAACCAAGTATCGATCCAAGGAAATGGGCGGAGGAATAATACTAGACCTTTGTCACTAAACAACCGGTAAAAACATAAGTTTTGTGATTTTTAATAAACTAAAGTAAGCATAAACAACTACTAATAAAAACATAATAGATAATAGATAAATAGCCTTGCTTAATACACAACCAAAGCATGTCAACTAAGTCGGTTTTGGCATTAGAAGCATTTGATCAATTTTCCATTTTAAGATAATTAGTATCCCTTTTGGGAATCCTAACATGACAATCATTCGGAAAGCTAAAACGATAAACACACTTTAACCACCTAAAATTGTTCTTTAACGTGCAATTGATAAATGTCTATGAAAATCTCTTAAAAATAAGTTAGTCATCCGTTGGGATTTTCTAACCGCACTTAATCAAGGAAAGCGACACCGATAAACACAATGCAACCACCGAGACAAGCATAAACTAGATTAAATCACAACCGAGTTCATTTTACAAATCTTACGCATAAATTCACCAAGATAGCAATTTTGGCCTAAACTACTAACTAAGTTAACAAATCATGGCAAGAATTCATAACGACACCATTTAACCCGTTTAGGTCCTTACGTGACGGCAAGCTTTCTTGATTAACAATAATTACATTTTATTAAATCACTAACCATTTCTAGTATCATGATGCACACATTTAAACCAAGCTAAACTAGTTAACCAAGTTCAAAGTTTACTAATACAAGATCAATTAAGCTTCATTTTTCAACTATCTTAACTAACCAAATACCAATCATCCAACACAATTACTTATAATCAAGAAATCAATATCAATAACAAGGTTGCAAACTAATCATCAAAGATTAACATAGAAAATACTTCCAAATGTCATTACAACAAAGATTAACACACTAATGGCTATAATCAAGCAAGGGATTGTTGTGTTTTTGCCCAAAGGCTACAATAATACATAAACATTAATCTAAATGCTTGAAAGATTAACAAAATCATGGAAAGATTAGAAAACCAAACCATAAACAAGCATAAGATTAAGAATCTGGAAGATAACGAAGCTAATCGACACAATGTGGCTTGAATCCGGGTGAAAGCAGAAGCCTCCGGAGCCTGAAAATCGCCAGAATCGCTTCCAAAATGTCCAGAGTTACGAGCAGAATGTTTCTGCAGGTTTTTAATATAAATTCGGTTTCGCACGGTCGTGCGTCCTGTTGCACGACCGTTCACTTTAAGCAATTATTGGAGTATGGTGCACCATACTGCATGACGTCACAGATCTTGACCAGTCGTAGGTCACGCACGGTCGTTCTTCATATCGCACGGTCGTTTGTTCCCGGGTTCTTGTTGCACGCCTAGTCGCATTGGTCGTTCAGTTCCGAGGTTTGGCTAGATCATCGGATCCGCACGGGGTGCAAGATATGGAACGCCCATGCATCACCGGGATGGCCTTGAATGCCTTGCACGCTGAGTCGCACCCTCGTTCATTTCCGGACTGATTTTCATTTGTCGGAGATGCACGGTCGTGCATTAGGTCGCACGACCGTTCCACACGCCCAGGTCAGTTTTCTTAACAGAATGTTCGCAGCTTCGTCGTTTTGTCCGGAAAGTCCTCGTTTTCGCTATCATCTTGTCTGGTATGCTGTTTTAGGCATGTAAACAAAAGTGTAGATGATTAAGCATCCGAATGACGATTTTACGGCCGAAAACGTATAAAATAGGGGTAAAACGGGGGACTAAAATATGTGTAAATTAGCGAATATCAAATCTCCCCACACTTGAACCTTGCTTGTCCTCAAGCAAGCTAAACTAAAATACAATAAAAGATAGAATTAAACAAGAACGATAATTTACACAATATTTTATTGAAACTACTACAAACGGTTAGCCGGTTTTTCAAAAGACAACATCAATAGACTCAAACCCAACAAGCATATGCAAATATAAAGCGACAACCAAAAAGCCGTGACTTCACATTTAATTGACTCAACATGTTAAAATTCACACAACTCACAATGTTCACACACACTCGGTTTTATTTATGAAACATAAATAAAATGTGTACGTGCAAACACTCAACGCCTCGTCAATGAAATGTGTAATATCATAAGCTTGTCATAAGATCTCGTCTCCACCAACTAACATGCGAAAAAGTGTAAATCAAGAGGTCTTTACGGGTTGTAACGTTAGGCTTGGGCGAAGGGTATGTAAATGGATATTTAAAGTGGCGAAAATGGTTAAAACTCGGTAGTAGCGTTTAACTAGCAACAAACAATACAACTATACATACAAATGCCTTAAAAAGGCGACTATTGCGCAATCGAGCTAATCAACGATATTTTAACATTTAAGCATTCAAAATTGCTCATTTTCGTCGACTTCACCCTATTTTAGGGTGTTTTATTTTCTGTTTTTTTTTTTGCTGAAACAAGAAACTAGAAAAATAAACAATAAACTACAACAAACGCTAGTTAAACGATTATTTTGACCGAGTTTCAACACTAAAAAGGTTTAAAACATAAAAAGGCTAAATTTGGCTAAGTGGGCGATAATGTGGGTAAACAAAGGTAAACGGGAAGGCTCGACATGGTTAATCCTAAGGGGTAATATAAGGTTTACGGGAAGCACAACACAAAGAACAAGGTTTACAACAAAGGGGTAATCTAAGTGCCTCTATCACTTCTACACAATTCCGCAAGTTCATGGTCTTAACAAGCATACTAGTGACAAGTTCTAAATTACACATAACATCCGGCTCACTCCTATATCCGAAATGAACAAATATATAACAATATCAAGGCTCAAATATGCTCACGTAACGGAAGGAATGGGTAAAAGTGTGAAAACTATCATGCAAGTCTTTCTTTGTTTGTCATGATTTCCGGTTTCCTTTTTCAAAAATATTTTGCTTGTCGAGTTTTTATCAAGTCCGAAGCTTTCTAAAACACAACCAACCGGTTTATTTACTAAAATATATACACAATACAGGTATTTTTGAATGATTTTTCTGATTTTCTGATTTTTTTTTTGTATATATAAATGAGGACAAACAAAGTTAACAAAGTTAACCCCCTCCCCACACTTGAACTTCGCATTGTCCCCAATGCGAGACCCGAAATATAGAGAAAAGGATAATAGTACTCCCCTCAAGATGTTGTTGTTGCAACGAGACTTCCGAAGCTGTATCTGCCACGTGCTCCGGTCCAAGATTTGATAGCCAAAACCTGCAAGTATGTCACATGTACACCAAAACAGAACAGAAACAGAATAAACAAAAATAAACCATAATGTACATAAATATAAGACTAACATCCAAACAAATACAAGACATAAAGTAAATTGTCTAAAAACAAAATACAATCCGAGGGTGTTGAAATAACAAACAAAATGAACACCCAAAATATAAAGTACTGAAATAAAAACAACCACCAACAATCAATACCACCGACTCCTACTCGTCATCACCATCATCGTCTCTCATGAAGGACGGACCCGCATCACCATAACCAGGTGGTTTCCACGGTGGGAACTGTGGGGGATGCTGAAAGTTGTCGGGATATGCATGATGCATCTCCCCGAACAGATATGAAAATCCAGCACTCACTCCCTGATACAAACTATCCTGGTTTGCCCGAATCTGATCCTGAGCGGCTATAATCTCATCCTGTCTAGACCGGATCTGGTCAATATAAACCCTATGCTGTTCCTGGTTAACCCTGATCTGATCCTGGTTAACTTGCATCTGCTGGAACTGCTGATAGAACTCGGGCCAGTCCTGATGCTGGTGGAATGCATGGTGCTGCGGTGAATGTGGTGGTGTTGGTGGATGTGGTACGTGCTGCTCATCATGCTGCTCTTGATGCTCCTGATTATGCATCACCTCATCCTCATGTTCCTCCACAGCTGGAGGCAACGGGTCCCAGACCTCGTTGTTTAACCCCTTCAATCTATCCCCGTGAGGCAACTCAACAATCACTCCCATCGCCTTCAGTGACCTAATGTCAACATAAACACCCTCGGTTATCAGAGTGAGACCCTGAAGTACCTCGTCAGTCATCAAATCCAGATTATAAGCAATTTCGGTCACGTACTGACCGCCATGGATTTGACTGTTGGGTTTCCGCCCCGAGCACTTCACGAAGTATTCAGCCATCCTTGCGGCTAGGTTGATATGGACTCTCTTAACCAGCGCATAGAGAAAAATCAAATCTGGTGTTAGACAGTTCCCAAGATTGTCCATGCGCCCGCAAATTGTGTGGCTAAACACATGATGCATTACCCGAACCAAAGGGTCTCTCAGTCGTGAAGCCTTCAACATTCTTGGGTCGTAAGGGTCACCTATAGCATTTTCAGCCCAAAACTGGTTTCGCTCTGTATCAGATGGAAAAGTGAACTGATCCGTGAAGACATCGGAATCCATGTCTTCTCTTGTATAAATCCCGAGCTTCCTACCCAATCGACCCACCGTCCAACTATGCCATTTTTTATCCAACCGAAAAGCTATCCGCTCCTTATAGCGGAATTTGGGCCTTCTATGAGCAACTGGTTTCTCATAGGCATATGTTGAAAAGAACTCTATTGTCAGCTCAAGGTAGACGGGTCGGTTGATAGATATTAAGCGGGCAAGTGGGAAAGTGAGCATGCTGTCAAGTCTGTCACTCTGGTTTAGCTCCCCCATAACTTCCCAATCCAGCCACCTAGGGACTCCGAATTGCCCTCTCCTTGCCCATAAGGCGTCCCGTCTCGGGATACAAAGAGCCTCTCGTTCATCTTCGGGATTAAATTGCAGAAAAAGGATGGTCCATCTGTATGAGAAATAACGTTAGAAAGATGGAATCAGGAAAAATTTTAATCAAAAACAGCCGAGCAGCCAATTATGAAGAAACTGTGAATCTGATCTGGGCCTGTGGCACGGTCGTGCATCGTCGAGAACAAGCACCAGTGGACCAAATTTTTCGAAACTGCACGGCGTGCGACCAACGGCACCACCGTGCAACACCGATCAACAAGCAGATATCGTGAATCATCCGGAATGGCACGATCGTTCCATCCAAGGAACGTCCGTGCGACACCTGTTCTGCAGATTTCAAAACCCTGAACTATGAATAGCCTGATTTTCTCAAAATCAACACGTTTTTTGTACAAACAAGGGTTAGAAACTTAACCGGATGTTCACGATACGAATGGTTCTTGCAAGGGTTAGGGTTTCGCTTGTATTTATGAAGGGAACCCTAAAAATCCTTAAAGAAACAAATGAATCTACCCTAGAAAGCGGAAAAACAGATAATCTACAAGAAGGAACGTACCGTGCGAAGATGTGTGTGAAACCGTGCGAAAAGACCGTGCGATTTGAAGCAATATCGCTCTGGAACGGCTGCAGATGGCTAGGGTTCGCGAATGAAGGGTTTGGAAGCGGATGGGGGTTTTTATAATGTCCAAAAGACCAAACTGCCCCTGCCTCTCGCACGGTCGTGCGATAGCTCGCACGGTCGTGCGTCACCTACATTTTGCAAACCATGCATGCTGTTCTCGGAGATACACCGGGGGTGCGACTCACCATGCCGGCCAGCTCGGAAACGCACGGTCGTGCGACAGCTGCAGATCAGAATTTTCTGCAGAAGCCATTTCCAGCAACTGTTTTGGCCGTTTTTCGCCATTTTTTCAACACGCCGACTGTTATAACAATATTGCAACACAGAACCTTCGCTCGGTACGTAAGAAAATTAAACAAACTAACGGAAACTACCTAACTTACCTAAATTACGCTAAAACAAGAAAAACACCTAAAAAGACGATACTACCCCTAAAGAGCAAAATACGCTCTTGCTACATTTTTTATCCGCGAGTCAGTAGCGTAGACTCTCTCCTCCCCACACTTATGATGTGTGCGGGGTTTGGAGTTCAATTACCTCCACCGCCGACTCTATCGGCCCGACAACGTACAACTTTAACCGGTGACCATTTACCTTGAATGTAACGCCATCCGCGTTCTCTACTGCAACAGTACCATACGGAAATACCTCCTTAACTGTGTATGGTCTTGTTCAGCGTGAATGAAGCTTCCCAGGAAATAAGCGTAGCCGTGAATTGTAAAGAAGAACAAGATCACCCGCTTGGAATTCTTTGTGGTCCTTCAAGCGTTTGTCGTGAAGTTTCTTCGTGCGCTCTTTATAGAGTACGGAGCTTTCATAGGCTTGTTGACGCAATTCTTCCATTTCATGAATTTGGAGAAACCGGGCTTCACCTCCGGTTTTAAGGTCCAAATTCGCGGTTTTCAAAGCCCACATAGCCTTGTGCTCCAACTCCACCGGTAAATGGCATGCCTTTCCGTATACCAACCTAAAGGGGGTGGTCCCTATAGGGGTCTTATAAGCTGTACGGAATGCCCACAATGCCTCCTCAAGTTTGTCCGACTACTCCTTACGGTTTGCACCAACAGACCGCTCAAGGATGCGCTTAAGCCCACGGTTCGTGACTTCCACCTGCCCGCTCGTCTGCGGATGATAGGGCGTGGACAAACGGTGATGCACACCGTATCGGGACAAAGCCTTTTCAAGCTGTGTGTTACAGAAATGAGTCCCTCGGTCACTAATAAGCACTTTCGGAGCGCCAAATTGGGCGAACAAACTTTTCAAGAATCTCACGACCACCCTGGCGTCATTTGTGGGTAAGGCTTACGCCTCCGCCCACTTTGATACGTAGTCAACTGCGACCAGGATGTATTTGTTACCTCGTGAGGGGGGAAACGGTCCCATGAAGTCTGTCCCCCAAACATCAAAGACTTCACAAACTTGTATCCAGTTCTGGGGCATTTCGTCGCGTGCCGATATGTTCGTCGCCCTCTGACAAGCATCGCACCCTTTTACCCAACTTTGCGCGTCACAAAAAATGGTCGGCCAGTAAAACCCGGAATCCAACACCTTCTTCGCGGTGAAGTTAGCTCCGTGGTGGCCTCCGGTAGGTCCCTCATGACACTGGCGCAGAATATCGGTCGCATCAGTCCCTGATACACATCTTCTGATCACCTGATCAGCACCCACCTTAAATAGAAAAGGGTCGTCCCAAATGTAATGCTTGATATCTGAAAAGAATTTCCTCTTTTGCTGGTGAGTCAACCCTTTAATCAGAATTCTACAAGCAAGGTAGTTTGCAAAGTCGGCGAACCAAGGCGACTCATCGCATATCTCTACACCCATCAAAGACTCGTGTGGGAAATTGTCATTGATTGAATCCCAACGCGAGTCCTCGATATCTCCATGTTCTAACCGAGATAGATGGTCAGCCGCTACATTCAAAGCACCCTTTTTATCTTGGATTTCGATATCAAACTCTTGCAGCAACAAGATCCATCTGATTAGACGCGGTTTAGCGTCCTGTTTGCTGAAGAGGTATCTAATGGCTGCATGATCAGTATACACAACGGTTTTCGAAAGCACTAAATACGATCTAAATTTATCAAATGCGAAAACGACCGCCAAGAGCTCTTTTTCAGTCGTGGTGTAATGCTCTTGAGCGTCGTGAAGAGTTTTGCTCGCATAATAGATCGGGTGAAAGTGTTTTTCTTTCTTTTGACCCAGAACGGCCCCTATAGCGTAATCACTCGCGTCGCACATAATTTCAAACGGCAGACTCCAGTCCGGTGCAACTAAAATAGGGGCCTCAATCAACTTTTGCTTGAGAAGGTCAAAAACCCTCAAGCAATCATCTCCAAATATGAACGGAGCGTCTTTCTCCAACAAACGGGTCATAGGCCTAGCGATTTTTGAAAAGTCCTTTATGAATCGCCTGTAGAACCCTGCATGACCAAGAAAGCTCCGTATCGCTCTCACAGAGGTGGGAGGCGGAAGTCGTGAAATAACGTCGACTTTAGCTGGATCGACTTCCATGCCCGCATGAGAAATCTTGTGTCCCAAAACTATGCCCTCCTTCACCATGAAGTGGTACTTCTCCCAATTTAGGACCAGATTCATCTCCTCACACCTCTTCAACATCTTTCTCAAATTTTCCAAGCAATGATCGAAGGAATCCCCAAATACCGAAAAATCATCCATGAAAACCTCCATGGAATCCTCGATCATGTCATGGAAAATTGCAACCATGCATCTCTGGAAGGTCGCTGGTGCATTACACAACCCAAAAGGCATCCGCCGGTAGGCGAATGTGCCAAAGGGGCAGGTAAAGGTAGTCTTCTCCTGATCCTCAGGAGCGATAGCAATTTGGAAGTACCCAGAGAACCCGTCCAAGAAACAGTAATACAACTTCCCCGACAGACGTTCCAACATCTGGTCGATGAATGGAAGCGGGAAGTGATCCTTACGAGTAGCATCGTTGAGTTTACGGTAATCAATGCAAACTCGCCACCCAGTGACGGTACGGGTAGGAATTAGTTTATTCCTATCATTTGAGACTACAGTCTTACCACCTTTCTTAGGTACAACCTCCACTGGACTAACCCACACATAGTCGGATATAGGATAAATCATCCCGGCATCCAACAACTTAATCACTTCTTTCTTCACCACGTCTTGCATATTTGGATTTAAACGCCTCTGATGCTGTGCACATGGTTTGTACTCGTCTTCCATCAGAATCTTGTGAGTACAGAAAGAAGGATTGATGCCCTTGATATCCATGATTTTCCATGCAATGGCTCTCTTATGAAGTCTTAGAACCTCAAGAAGCTGATTCTTCTCAACCTTTTCTAATGATGCCGAAATTATGACCGGTAAGCGACGCTCCTCGTCAAGAAATGCATACTCGAGTTGTGGCGGGAGTTCTTTCAACTCCAAAGACGGTGGATCTTCAACCGACGGTTTTGCTTTCTCTTCTTCTACATGGACAATTTCAAGAAATCTCTCCGGACTCTGGGAACCATCGTCACCAATCTGATAGACTGGCTGCTCGAAATCGTGGCCCTCCTGCGTAATGCCAATCAGGTCCCCACACGACAAACGTGTGTCCGAATCAATCTCGTCAACAGTACCTTGAAAATGAGAGCACACACATGCATCGACAATGTCGACATAATAAAGCATGTAATCGTGACTTTGCGGATGCTGCATCGATCTTTTGATATCGAATGTCACATGCTCATCATTCACTCGGAGGGTGATTTGGCCAGCTGCCACATCAACAATCGTCCTCGCTGTATTGAGGAAAGGGCGTCCAAGTATCAAAGGTACTTTTGAATCCTCGTCCATGTCAAGAATAACAAAATCCACGGGGAAAACAAATTTATCGATTTTTACAAGCATGTTTTCCACAAATCCACGCGGATACTTGATTGAACGGTCTGCCAACCGAATGCTCATCCTAGTAGGTGACGGCTCACCTAGATCCAGTTTAGTAAAAACCTTATATGGCATAAGGTTGATACTTGCTCCCAAGTCAGGCAATGCATTGCTAACAGACATGTTTCCAATCAAACACGGGAGCGTAAAACTACCCGGATCTCCCATTTTCGTGGGCAGACGGTTTTGTAGAACGCCAGAACAAGTTTCTTTCATCACCACACATGATATATCCTCGAGCTTCTGTTTATTTGAGAGGATATCCTTAAGGAATTTCGCATACTTTGGCATCTGGGCCAAGGCTTCAACAAACGGTATATTAATGTGTAGCTGCTTGAATAACTCAAGGAACTTACCGTATTGTTATTCATTCTTCTGCTTCTTCAGCCTGCTTGGATAAGGTATTGGAGGAGTGTAATCTTTGACCGGCTCCTGGACTTGTGCTGTACTTGCTGGGCGTAGCCTGGCTTGCACCTCGTCCGGTGTGTCAGTCGGGACCGCTTCAGTGATCGGTGCTGAGTCCGATATGACGGGTCCAGTAGGTTTTCCACTCCTGGTCATGACAGCATTCGCATCCCTGTGTCCGCCCGGGTTTGGCTCTGTATTGCCCGGAAGACCACCTTGGGGTCTTTTTGACATCATCTGCGCCAGCTGACCAACCTGATTCTCGATATTTTGAATCGAGGCCTTGTGACTCCTTATTTCTCCCTCATGAGAAAGAAAACGATCCTCGCTCTGCTGGTAGCATTTTTCAGCCAAATGATTCGCACTCGAGGAGCTAGTAAGAAGCTGAGCCATCATATCCTCCAGCTTGGAACTAGACTGAGGGGCCTGCTGCTGGGAGCTACTCCCAGTGCCCTGATTCTGATATGAATATGGACGCTGCTGGTAAGGTTGGTTGTATTGCTGGAACTGCTGACCCTGACCCTGCTGCTGTGCTGGAGCGCACGGATTGAACCCCAATGGGTTTTGATTGCCTGTATTCGCTCGCCACCCAAAGTTTGGGTGATTTCTCCAACCGGGATTATAGGTGTTGCTGTACGGATTGTTCTGCGGCCTCACCTGATTACTCACGAAATCTACTTCTTCGTGGCCCTCATATACGACTCCCAGAAAACACGCACCAGGCTCGTGTGACACTCCACACTGGTCACATCCCGAACCAGCTTGTGCAATCATCTGGGACCTGTCGAATCTCGATGCAAGAGCTGAGATTTGTGCAGTAATGGTCGTATAGTCGTCTACAGCATGAACTCCTGCGCGAGATGATGATGATGTTGCCCGGCCTCTATCTCCTTCCCGACGCGAGCTGGATTTCAACGCAGCTTTTTCTATGATATCGTATGCCTCAGTCGGCGTCTTAGTTCCTAGATCGCCTCCTGCGTTCACGTCTAATCGCTCCTGTGTGTTGTAACTGAGCCCCTGATAGAACGTCAACACCAGCTGTCTCTTGGAGAAACCATGATGGGGCACATCAATTAACAAATCCTTGAATCTCTCCCAGGCAGCATGCAACGACTCGCCCTCGTCCTGGCGAAAGGAAACAATTCGGTTCCGTAGCTTGTTTGTTTTCTCAGGTGGAAAATATTTCTGCATAAACTGCTCCGCCAACTGATTCCAGGTCCTGATAGACCCGGCTGGGAGTGACAAAAGCCAAGCTCTAGCTTTGTCACGTAACGAGAACGGAAACAACCTCAACCGAATTGCATCCTCCGAAACACCTGTAATCTTAAACGTGGAACAAATGTGGAGAAAAGCCGCTATATGTCGTTCAGGATCCTCATGCTCACGCCCGTCAAACTGTACTGAATTCTGCACCATATTAATAATACTAGATCTAATTTCAAAAGTAGGTGCATCAATAGTAGGCTGAAGGATACTCGGCTCCAGGCCTGCCCTTCCGGGCTGATTTGTTTCATTCAAAGGTCGCTCATCGTCTGCCATGATTGCATTTCCTCCTGAGCCCTCGGCTTCAACAGGTACCACCGGCTCCGGCTCACCACTAGT